>JACM01022027.1:0-16800 GCA_000787095.1 Periophthalmodon schlosseri
CCCTCATTCCCGGTAGCGCTCCGTCCCGGCATTAAAGCATCCCCCGGTATCCCGCTGGTCACTCTCGGTTTTCAGCTGGTCCGCTGGAATCTCTACAGCCCTCCACCTCCTCCTCCTCCACTCCTGGACGGTTATTTATAGGCTCGCCCCCCCACTCTCGGAGCTCCGCCTCCTGTTAAAGCTCTTCCGGTTTGTTTCGCGCGGAGTCCCTGGTCTGGTTAAGCGAGCGGCTGCGTGCGGTGGTGTGTGGGTGATTGAGTAGGGGTGTGTGGGGGGGTGATAGCAAAGCCCCCGGGGGGCTGACAGAGAGGGGGCGTGGAGGTGGTGGAGGAGGAGGGCTTTGTCATGCACGCGAGATGCTCTCCACAACAGTCTGATGGTGAAGAGAAGAGGCTATGGGATTTACATACCATTTACTCCAAAACTGACAAAACTGGATATAGCAAATAGATGGATATTACAGTTGGAATCTAGGTAGAGTTTTTATTTTATTATAATTTATGCAGACTTGGTGTCAATCACCCAGAACTGTGCTAAAATGTGCCTGTAAATGTATTGGTTGAGGTTCAAGATTTGGAATTTCATTTTCAGTTTCTCCAGTTTTATTAGGGGAAGCCAGAACATCAAGAAGAAACCTACACAGACATGGATAATTTCTGTAAGGAATTTGCATATTCTCCCCATCTTGTCTGGGAATTGAACCTAGAACCTTCTTGCCCTCTATAAACATATATTCTATTTATACAAAAGCTGTAGTCGACTAAAGAAATTCTTGGTTGACTAAAGACATGTGCTGCCAATCGATTAGTTAACTAAAAAAAGCTCTTAAAACTGTTACGTAAAAACAACCATTTATGCAGAAAAAAAGTACTAGGAAACAATGTATTTATATAAAGACAGATTAAACTTGAATCGTGAGTTTAATCTGCTTTCTTGCATATAAATGCTAAAAAGTACCAAATCTTCAGCTAACTCACTCACTCAGTAACTCTCCCTTCTACTGTTGTCCCATATAAATCCTTATAATCTAAAAATGATTAATCGACACATTTTGGTCGACTAAGACTCCATCAACCGAATAATCGGCTGAATGACTAAAAGCATACAGCCTTAATTTATAAGAAAAACAGCATTTTTGCTTCTGTTAAAAAGCTCTTCACTTCCTCTGAGGGTTCTCATTACTATGATTGGTTAACTCCACTCACTCAAGTGTGACAGAGGCTGGGTACCTTTCTTTATTCCAAGTAGAAGTACATTGTCTTTGATACGCGAATGGTACTTTTTCTTCAGTACCTTTCCCAGTATTTTTAATCAGTATCATTTAGAATTACAAATAAAATGCATAATGCTCATAAATCCCACTGAATGCCATTTATTTGAGGAAAGATTTTAGTTTTCATTTGTTGTCACACTGCGTAGTCATTTTCTGTAGTGCTCTACCAGTACCCACCATACATCTAAACTTGTTCTTTAAGTATTTAAGTAAGTATTTGTTCAATATTGTCTTTTTTTTACCACTAGTACCTTCACTTTTACGCCACCGATACATTTAAACAGTACTGATGCCTAAGTTTTTTGTTACTTTACTACTTTTTTTTTGTCTTTCTGATTTATTTTTAAAGTTAAGAGATAGATGGGCTGCCATAATTTACACATTATCTTTTGTTACAGTTCGTTTCTTGGACTCTGTATCTGTAGAGGCAGCTCCCTCTGCTGGAATCTGGCTCTAACTGCGGAGTGCATAAATAACATGAGAGAGATGGAGCCGTTTGAAGACACTGTTCAAACTGCCCTGTCCACTCCTTGTGCCACTTCCTGCGTCAACTCTAACAGGAAGTCCAGTTTGTGATAAAAATGATCTAACAGGCTAAGAGGGTGAACACTTAAAAATGTGGTCAACTATCCATGGTCTGAGAGACATAAGTTATTCCTAATGTTCCCAGGCCAGTGCAGAATAAAAAGATCATTATTTAAAAGAGGGGCTATTTTACTTCCATGGGGTATTAACTACTAACGCATAACATATTTCGATCACCATGTTACCTTTTATCATTTTAAAAATGCTATATTTCACTGAAAACAATGTATTGACATATTATAAGTTTCATTTTCATTTTTGACGCTGAGTCTCCCCTCTGCTTTGTATCATGCTTGTGTATATTTATGGAGAATTGTCGTGTATTTCATGTATTTATTTGTATTTAATATGTGTATAAATTATACTACATGTACTAGTACTTAACTCCCACTTTCAGGACTGGTCAAGCTTTTGGCTCAGGATTGCATAGAATCTTACAGCTAACAATAAGAGTTTGAACAGGGCCCGGGAGAGAACATTTTAAACCTCTTCAGGCATGCTTTTGATGAGGAAACAACGTTATAACATTGTAGAAAGCAAAAAAAACAAAACAAAACTCTTTAAAGATCATATAAGTACCACACAACCATCTCCACCAGTATCATTTCCACACACACAAAAGAAATCAGGCCCAAAAACATCTCCATCACACAAGCTCCACCAGAACCATTTCCATCGCCCCCACACAATCATCTCCACCACCAGAACAACCTACACCACACATACATGTAGTCCAGAACCATCTCCATCAGACCCATCCTCAGTAGAACTAGCTCCCCCACAGAACCATCAGAACTATCTCACCAGAACCATCTCCAGAAGAGCCATCTCAGAAGAACCATCTCCCTCATCAGAATAATCTCCACCACACAGCCACCAGAACAAACTCCAGTAGAACTATATGTCCCCATCACAACCATCTCAACCACACAATCATCTCTACCACCAGAACAATCACCACCACACAACCACCAGAACTATCTCAAGTAAAACCATCTCCACCACACAATCACCAGAACCATCTCCAGAAGAGCCATCTCAGACGAACCATCTCCCTCACCAGAACAATCACCACCACACAACCACCAGAACTATCTCAAGTAAAACCATCTCCACCACCAGAACAATCACCATCACAAAACCATTTAGTCTAGAACAATCTCCAATAGACCCATCTCCCCACACAAAACCATCTCCATTGCTTGCATCACAAGCTCCATCACACATCCACCAGAATCATCTTCACCTCGAGCAGAAGCGCCAGTTCAGTTTAACCCGGTTTGGACAGTGTCTGAACAAGGTTTGTCTCCTGTCAAATACTGGATGAGAGAACAAACTTCATTCAGCTGGCACAGTTTGGAATAAGTCCGTTTTTGCTTTCCATGCGAGAAGAAATGGCAGGTTGCTCAGTGACTGGTGCAGATCCAAACCAGGAGCTGAGCTGGCTCTCTGCTGAGGAGGCTGAACAAACTGAGGGTTTTCTCAGTGGAGTAAGGTTAAAATAGACCACTATATGTAGACCACACATTATGAACAATGCAGATGTATCTTACACATAATCAGCCATGATCATGAATGACCTGCAGCCTCTGATACGGGGTTTGTTCCAAAATGCACCTCTCAAAGTAGATGTAACAGGGAACATTGTGGAACCAACCCTGTCCATGAAATGTGACCAGCTCTGAACCAACATGACCCAAAAGAACAGAAGCCAATGGCTGCAGCAGAACCCCAACATGTGGCACTGTGGAGGAGCTCTCTGGAGTGGCTTTAAAGGTGCACTATATAACTTTTCAAAAGAAGGATCCACCAGGTGATTATCTCCATGGAGATATTATTGCTTTGTCTGAAATGTTCCACCGTTTTGTAACAAAAGTATCTACCTTGCATTCATTCAATTGTCTCATTCTTGCTCTAAAATACCATGAAAAACATGCATTCTTACTGTGAGTGGGCTTGCCTCTCCACAGATCTGACCTGTATATTGACTTGGTGGTGCCACCTGTTTGTCCTTGTCGAGATAGATTAGCTCAATACTATGGAACTACGCCTGTCACGGTAACAAATTTCAAAGCATGATATATTGCTACAGAGAAATGTTGCAATAAACTATAATACTGAAACTATTAGGCCTTTCATGACAGTGACTATAAGGACTTATCGTTCAATACACGATGAATGGAACTATATATTTTGGAGCTCAATATTTATCGTGTGTACAATTTCTTTGCAATACTGGGGAGATTTTTGTTATTTTGGTTGTTCTACAATAAGGTTTGAGCTGTAGAAAGTTGAATAAGTGCCTTCTATGGGTAATTATTGGTCAATTCTGCCATTTATTTATTTGATACTGTTTATTTTAATAATGTACTGGAATTATTAGGCCCTTCGCCAGTTTCTGGCGCTTGGGCCTATGAGTATTGTAAAGCTGAGCGAAGCGAAATTAAATGAATTTGGTGTGTTAGCGCCCCCACAAACGGAAACAAAATTTAATATTGGGAGAAAAAAAAATTGAATTTTGTGCAAAATTTCGGCATCCTGACCAAAAAAGTCAGTGACACCCAGGTCATACTTTTTACAGCATAGATGTAGCGATGACAGACACTCTCCAAGTTATTCTAATGGTAAAATCACCAAATCTCACAATGGGTTACAAACACGCATGCTTCATGTATTGAACAAGTCGATATAGTACTTATCGTGACAGGCCTATGTGGAACATTCCAGGCAAAGCAATAACATCTCCATGGAGACAAGTAGATGGCACTGCAAGAATTTCCCTACTGCCAGTCCATTGAGGAGTGAAGCAACCAATTGGAATGGATCTAAATTAAAACAATTTGAGCACTGAAATCATCAATATCAGTAAGAAAAGGACACTTCCTGGATTACCACCTCATGACATCACAAGATGGGACCCAGTAATACCCATTACTTAAACACTATGTCTTTGATGAAGGAAAATTGATTTAACAGAATATAGGACCTTTAAGAACAGACCACTTCAGAGAGACAACAGTACAGAACAGAGCCACACGTGAGGGTGTGATTGGTCGCCTGCGCACAAGCCCCACCTCTCCTCCACATGACTGATGGAGCATGCTCAGTACTCACCAGCGTGCACAGGATCTCGTGTAGGAGCGAACAGTTCTGTGAGCGCAGCGTTTGGGACAGGGGAGAACACAGTCAAGCCACGCACTTAAAAGAGGTCTACAGGAGGTATGGGACGTGTCACCAACAGAAGTTCAACAGGATTCTTCAGAGGGAGGGGTCAGAACAAGTTATGGGCAGAGTCTCATAATGACTTTGCCCACCTCAGGAACAGCAATCGCAAATAAATATACAATTGACATAGAATATATTATTACATTGCATTACTCATTCACTCCAAACAGTGCTAATAAGGTACGTTGGTAGTAGAGCTGGGCAATATGACAAAAACATTTAAATGGAAGCATCACAATTTAACACAATTTTATTTTGTCTTATTAAAAAACATGATTAATATTTATTTCCTGAACATAAACAATTAAAAAAAAATTATGTCTTCCTCCAAAATAAATGCTGTTACTGACCTAACCCATTTGACCTCTCCCAAAACCCAAGCTGATCACTGACCATTAGACATGAATAAATCTTGATTCAAATTCAATCAAATATGCTTAGTTTGTTGCCAGAGCTGCCCTGGGGTAGACTGACAGAAGTGAGCCTGCAAATCTGCACCAGCAGCCCCTCTGCCCACAAAAGTTGGAGTGTCTTGGAGTAGATGATTGCACGGTTTTCTCCACATTAACTTACCCCTTCAAATCTGGCTCAATAAATATTTAATATTATTAATATTTTAGAAGATTAATTAACACAGTGCCTATGTCCTTAAAGGCGCTGTATCTGATTTTTGACTGTTAAAAACGTGAAAGACAGAACTAGTTCATTTTAAACAATTTGCAAGTTATTCAACACTTACCTTATGCATTCTGAGCATTTTAATTATTCACAGCAATGAGCGTTTAAGCGTTTTTCACAACTCTCAGAGACCAGAGCGGAGTTTTGCCGTCACGGTAATGGTAACAAGAACTAGCATGCTAACATGCACTTCCCGATTATCGGACAATAAAACACCTTATAATTAAATGAAGACAGCATGTATCGGGCACATTTTGACCTCAAGATCTGCTTATACAATCTGTACTGAGGCAAGACACATTTTGCTCAAATACATGGGGAAAAAAAATCGGGTATAGGCCCTTTAACTTGCCCCTTCAAATTTGTCTCAATTCATTAAAAGGACCTATATTACACAAAACTGACTCCTTTGAGTTTTAAGCCATGTTATAATGCTGGTACCTCATCAAAAACATACCTGGAGTTGAGTTTTGTTTCATTCACACATGTTTGAGTAATCTTGCATTATTAATCTATCTACATCTCCAAAATGCTCTGTTCCACCTGGTGATGTCATGCAACAGTATGTTCAATTTAACAGCTACCTTTTACCTTTAGCTCTGTAGAGATTGGAAAGAGCTGAAATCATCCAAATGATTCGAGGGAAGGTGTATGGAGTTTAAAAACACAGTGGAGCACTTCCTGTATTACCACATGACATCACAAGGTGGAACAGAGTGTTTTCTGTGTGAGAGAAGAACTCAGCCTAAATATGCAGAGTTTGTGCGTTAAACATATGTGAATAAAACAAAACTCCAGGTATGTTTTGAAGAAGAAACAACATTATAAACATGGGCCCTTTAATAACAGGGTTTAGAAGATGAATGACTTGGTACCAAAGAAAATCCAGGAAAAAAAAAAAAAAAAAAGACAATTGGTTAAATCTTCTCTGCACCTTTGACTGTGGCCCACTGACCCTCCCTCACACAGCTAGAGGGAGGGCGCCTCCTGTGGCTGGCTCAGAGTACAGCACCATTCTGCTCTCATCCATCCCCCGTTTTGACTGACCCTCTCCACCGGGCACCAGTGGCCCACACCAGTGAAGTCTGAGGAGGCAGAGAGAAGAAGCGGCTCTGATCTATTTTAATACTCCCTATTTTTAGCTCAATGACTGACTGCACGATGAGGAGCAGGCTTTATGCTTCAGCCCAAGAAAACGAGGTTGGAAATGTGGTTTAGCCTACACTGTAGACGCAAGAACCTAAATCAGATTTTTTGCCTAGAGCAAAACGGGACTGATCACCTTGGTAGAGCTAGAAAGTGAGATGTTTTGAAACTTTGCAAACTTTTAGCTACAAAGCTTTGGGTAGCTTTTGGCTAGTAACTTGGCAAACAGCTTTTGTCCATTGATACTTTGCATGCTGGGGCTAATGTTAGCAAGCTTGTAACTTTAATGTCATTTGAGAGGGACTTGTATAACGGTACAAAATCAGCTCACCGAAACCAGCTAAGTCAGTACTGACTTAGTTGGAACTACAACAGGTGAGCTACTTTGTGCTGTTATACAAGTCCGTTTCAAATGACATTACAGTCACAGGCTAGCTAGTAATAAGCTAACAGTTTCAGTTAGTCACATTCACTTTTTGTTGAAAATCAAACACTTAAATGGGACCATGAACGCTCGTATTAATCACAGGCTCCTGAAAAATCCATTTTGTATTTTTTCTTGAGTTTTCAGGCAATATTAAAACTTTTTGGCAGTGTTTGCTGGTCTGTGCATTGTATCTCCATGGTAAATGCAGAACATTCTACCACAGAGATACATGCAGAACACCCCTAGTGATGACACTGTTCGGTATCAATGGGTTGCGTTAATGTTCTAGAACTGGATGATATCATAACTTCAGACGGAGGGCAGGGCCCATGTAACTATGTTGAACCTTATTACTGACAATTATCACACATTTAGAACAATGGCACAATTTTTCTGAAGCCATTGTGGAAAAAAATCATTTGACTTGTTTTTTTACATTGACAGAGGCGTTGAACTTTGTGCCAGTTTTTGTTTCCTGTGGATAGGCCCAGTAATTACAGAGATATTATCCACAAACCGGGTCTGCAAATATGCAATCTGACAGTTAAAAACCAAACTCCACCATAGAGTTCTGACCCATCCTTGCATTTTGCCAGTTTTGTTGCATCACAGATAAAACTCCAGGCTTCTCCTACGCAGTTTTTAAGTCCATAAACCATCACCGGACTCATCATACAATCAAATTATGTTCACAACGAAAGCATGGCTCTATAAGCATAGCATTCGCAGACTTCATTTGTTTACTTTCCCACTGTTCATTCCCGTTGTGGACAGCAGAAGGAGCTCCAACACCTAAATGCCTCATTGGAAACAGAGGTGAAGTTTATACAGTTGGAGAATACTTATCCCAGGATAACCAAAAGCATGTTTAAAGGTCCTATATTATGCAAAATTGATTCTTGTGAGCTTTAAGCCAAGTTAAAACGTTGTTAGCTTGTGTCTTGTTTCAATCACATATGTTTGAGTAATCCTGTATTATTAGTCTGTCTACATCTGCAAAGCTCAAAATGCTCCATTCCACCTTGTGTGATAGTTTAAGTTAACAGCTACGTTTTGCTTTTTGTTCAGTAGAGATTGACAGTTCCAGGGTTGAAATTATCTAAATTATTCTAGTGAAGGTGTATGGAGTTTAAAAACACAATAGAACACTTCCTGTATTACCACATGACATCACAAGGTGGAACAGAGTGGAAACAACTATGCAGGATTTGTGTATTAAACATTTGTGAATGAAACAAAAACACAGCTCTGGGTATATTTTGATGAGGAAACTACATTATAACAGATCAGAAAGTGGCGTAATATGGGCACTTTAAATAACACATATGGTGGCCTTAATTCCTTTTAAACTATAGGCATTCTGGAATGTTCTGATGTTATGTGAACCTATTAGCTTGAGCCAATAATTCAAATAAGAACTAAACACAAAATCTAAAGAGCAGTAACACTATAAGTGTGTTGTCTCGTGTTGTGAGCACCCATGGGTGGTGGTACCTGGAGGCTGGTGCTCAGGGCCAGGGTGTCCGAGGTGATGCTGGGGCTGTCCCACAGGTGGACCGGAGGCATTGGCTCCGCCTCTTTCCCGCTTTCTGTCCACCTCTGGCTGTCCAATAAGGTCACTTCATAAAACTCCTGGATATCTGTAGACACACGTGGATCTGGTAATTATTGAGCCAATACAGGCCTTCTGCAGCCAGAAAAAAAATCTAAATCGGCTGGAACACTCAATAATACTCAACTTTGAGAGTCTCCTCCTGTAAACATTTCTTTATACTTTGAACAAGGCGTAACCTGTAGTGATCATATAGATTTAAAGAAGTGGACTAATGGAGTGTGACGTCACCCACAGGACTCCACTCCAGCCAAATGAAGCTCATTGAGGCTAGCAGTTATAGCAACTAATTTGGAGCAGAGCTCCATATTTGGAAATCCGACTTGGTTGCATCATAGCAACCAAAGAGCCAATCAGGAGCCAGGGTGTTGAAGGTAACATCCCTTATGTGATTTGGAAGGGAGCGAACGCTTAGCATTTGAACAATGCACTGAAAGAGGTTGGGAAAATGCAGAGCGTCATGATGAGTATTTGAATCTACTTGATCAAAGAGACAACAGTGGAAAAAGCTGAGAGAAAAACAGACATATTTCCCTGTCCACAAATGCACAAAGCGTTTCCCTATGCACATTTTTCACAAACAGTAGTCTTTATTTCTGAAAAAAAAAAAAAAAAGGCTGAAGCACGTCGTACCATCAGCGTAGACATTATGTTTATTTTGGCTTGTGTGGGCACTTCACCTTTGGCTCCGGCTTGGGGGCCATAGTGTGGGATGAACAATTTGCTGCATTCTTGGGCATTTTACAGGATTTCTGTAGATGGGTGAAGTGTGGCTAAAATTAGGGCTTTTGGAAGTACTTTCACCATAGTATTTTGAACTAAGACTCAGGTCCACAGCTAATTGTAAATTGCCTCTGTTCTAAGCCATGCACCTGTTAAGCCCATTTAAAAAAATATGCCTATAGCCATCTCAATGAAAACATATTACACAGTTGTGCAGACGGATAGTCCAAATGAGCAGAAGAGAGGACAAATTCTGTTCACGAAACACTAACTTTGTAGGTGGAGGGTCTGAAACCTTTTCTCAAGCAGGTGACGACACCAAACCAAGTATTTTAATGTCTATAATACACTTTAAATGCAAGATATATCCATTTATATCATACTGCGGAACATTACAGGAAAAGCCATATTATTTTCATGAGACAAGCAGGTGGCAGATGCTCCACCAGAAAACTTGCATTGTGAACCTTCAAATAAGAACCTTCATGATAAAACATAACACTGCTGATGTCAGTCACTAACAGCCTACAGCTGAAAGATAAATGTGATTTCTCTCATAGGAGAACTACATTCATTCATTCATTTCATCTAGTCTCATAATCTAAAGCATGTGTTCTCCTGCTCACAAACAAGTCCAAACTTGAACCCTTTCTATTGAAATGATCCCGTAAAAACTCCCAAAGAGTTAAAAATCTGCTCTGTCTGGCTGTCAGGTCCAGTGTCTCTGCTTCCTCCTCTGCCCAGCACACGGATTACGAGTGCTGTACCCCTCTGCTCCTCCCTCTGCTTTGGTATGCTCTGAGTACGGAGAAGAAAACGATAGGCACTATAAGCAAATACACAAGATAGACAGGGAGTCTGTGCAGCAAAGGCAATGCCAGGTTTCATGTTGTAACGAGCCGGCTGGCTATGAAAAGTAGGGGGGACCATATCGTTCCTTTTCACAAGTGGGGGTGGGGGGGCGTGTCTGCCCCCTTAATGAATGGTTGCGACGCCCATGGGCTCCGCCCAAACCACAATGCTGCTCTGATTGGTCTGAACCACTAATGGCCCTGGTCCAATCACGACAGTGGGAGCCTGACTTGAGTTCACTCTTAGTTCACTCTCTCTTGAGTTCACGCTCTAACACAAAAAGTATGTACTATAGTTTAATATAGTAACTATAGGATGAATCCTGATTAAATCTAAATCATGATCATGATGATCTGATTTTTGTTTTGACACCTAGTCTGAAATTTGCCATTGTGATAATCTAAAAATACTGAGATGTAGGTGGCATATACCTGGTTTAAGGAGGTGATTAACTTTAACACTTTTACACACAGTGAGCGAAATCCATTTGTCAAACTGTAAAGTGCAGAGCTGTTACCATCTGTGTGTTTGGGACGTGATGCACTGGCTGGATTACACTGGCGGATTACAACCTCTGATTGGAGCTGACAGATTGAAAAGTGAATTATGGAATAAATCTAGAATGAGCTGTATGCAATACTCAACACATAATAACAGACAGCAGTCAGTTAACACTTTATAAACTGTTATAAAGAATTGCCTGACACTGGACTTTACCTGAAGTGTCTGTATTACTGTAGAAAATTTAATTAATAATAATGCATTTTATGTGTTTTTCCTGTTTACACCTTACATTTCTGTGATTTTAATTGTCTTGTCTAAGCGAAAAGACAATAAAATAACAGAAATACAGGGCTAAAACGTGTAAGATACAGAGGACATAGGACTAAAGGTGGTTCAAGTCACATAGGTCAGTCTGAAGAGGTGTGCTTTTAAATGGGTTCTGAATCATTTTAACCTGTATTTGTATTTGATAAGCACTTTCCAGCCCAAGGGTGATGGGTTCAACTCTTACGCTACTGTTGTGTTCCTGCGCTCAACACCACATTCCCTGGAATTGCAACCAAAGGGTATCTGATAACCTGGCTAAGACTGAAGTAGCACTCTGAATTTAATTATCAGTCTGGAACGGCTCCTGTTGATATAGTGCGGGAAGAGGAGGGACTTTCAGACGAGTTTTAGCAGCAGCCAATTCCCATGTTTCAAAATTAAAACTAATTACTGGCTAAATAACTAACTATCTGCAGCATCATACCTACTATTTCTTATGCTTGGTGCCTTGTTAGCAAGAAGGCAACACTTCCTGCTCCGCACCTTAAAGCAGAGCTATTCTACAAAATCCGACTTCTCAGGCTTTTAACCATGTTATAGTTTCCCTTTCTCATTTACCCTCCAAGGTGTATTTGGAGAGATTCATGCATGTTTGAACAATTTTTGGCCCAAGCCAGTAAGGGGCGTTGTTCCTCATCAATTTCTTCTTATTAGGCTCAAGCCGAAGGAGGGACTTATTAAAACCGGGACAGGGGTAGTCACGATTAAGAGCCAGTCACAATTAAGAAGCGGGTGCCAGTCCATGGTGGGCGCACTTACTTTCTTCTCCAATTTTATTTTCACATAGGGAAAAAAAAATCTGCGACACACTAGTGTGATGTGTAGTTATTCATAAGAGGCACCGACAGAAGCACGGCTCTTTGCTGTGATGACGTTTATGGCGACGTCAGCTCCCATTGGGCGCCGCAGTTTTCTAATGCGTCAAGTCAGTCCAAGTCAGTCCAAGTCAGTCCAAGTCAGTCCAAGTCAGTCCAAGTCAGTGAACTTGTTTCTTTTACTAAGCCGTTTTAGATGAATAATGCGATTTAAAATGTCCAAATTATAAAAATGATCCACGGGTGTCATAAATTATAACTATACAGCAGACACAATAGGTCTTCTTTAAATTGTGTGAATGCAAAGGAGTCAAGAGAATCCATCTTGTACGAGTTTGAAAACTCAATCCTCGTGGCAATCCAGTTTGCAACACAAGGTATCAGCTATAAACCAAAAAAATTCAAATAAATCAGCATGCATCAGTTTGTTGTGGTGAGGAACAGAATATAATATTTACAATTATAATCAAATCTGGCACTACTAATCTAGATCTTTTTGGGAAACCCTTCAGACATTTTGAATGGGAAAAACGCTGCCCTCTGGTGGATTTTGAACATATGAGAGGTCACAAGTTCAGAGTGAGGAGCAGGGGTGAGGAGGAGGGGTGAGGAGGAGGGGTGAGGAGCAGCAGGAGGAGGAGCAGAGAGGAGAGAGGAGGAGAGGGCAGCAGAGGAAGGAGGAAAGAGGATGAGGAGAGAGGAGGAGAGAGGAGGGAGGAAGGAGGATGAGGAGAGAGGAGAAGAGAGGAAAAAGGGAGAGAGGAATAGGAGCGAGAGAGGGAGGAGCGAGAGAGGGAGAGGCAGGAGCGAGAAAAGCAGAAGCGAGAGAGGAGGGGGAGAGGAGGAGAAAGGGGGGCAGAAGAGGACAACACAAAGAGGAGGAGGAGGAGGACACAAAGGGGGGCAGAGGAGGAGGACACAAAGGGGGGCAGAGGAGGACAGAGGACGACAGAGGGAGGCAGAAGAGGACAGGAGGACAGAGGGGGGCAGAGGGGAGGACAGAGGTGAGGACAAGGACAAAAAGAGAGACAGGAGGACAGAGGGGGGCAGAGGGGAGGACAGAGGTGAGGACAAGGACAAAAAGAGAGACAGGAGGACAGAGGGGGGCAGAGGGGAGCAGAGAGGACATACCTATGAGCGCCTGGAAGAGGTTGCTCTGGAAGATGTCGATGACCCTCTGGATGGACAGGCGCAGGGCCCGCTCCTCTGTGTGCTGCAGCTTGGCCCTGTACTCCTGCAGCAGCACCAGGGCTCTCTGGGCATCTGAGGGGACAGAGGAAGGAAGGGAGAGGACAGTTTAGCTCATATTCAACACAATGGCCCTAATTTCCTAACACTGCAGTGAAAAGGGTGCACATTTGAGAGTGTATACATTTCACAGCTCTGATCCTGCCATACGCACGGGTGGGCAGGAAAACAGCGTCATTTGAAAGAAATGTCCCCAAATAAAATTTTTTTTTTAAATTATCTGAACAGGAAATCATAAAGAATTACATAAACAGAAGAAATGTGTTGTTTTGGTTCATTGTGTGTATAAAATTACAGATTACAGAACAACAACAAACATTATACATTTGTTATTCAATAATTTATAACATTTTTATGGCAATATATTTAATTAACTAAATTTCCAAATCACTATAATAACTTGGCCTACATGCGATACGTGTGAGAAATGCGTTAGAGTCGAACTAGATCCAAAGGCGAGCAACTCTGGTTCAGGCCGGATGAGTTGGAGCAGGGAGTGGTGTTAGGTGCCTTAGCCCGGGCAGCACTTCCCTCCTGGGAAAACCCAACTGCGCAGAGGACAAGCTGCTCAGACCAAGATACAACAAACCAGACCGGATCTACGCTTCAGTCTGGATGCTTTGCTCAACCTCAGAATCAACCACCGGTTTGGCTTTACCCGCACAGAACCATCGCGCCAAGGACACACCAGTCAGAACAACATCACTGGTCTTGCTCCTCCAGCCCTGGAACCAGCACACGGAGTACGGGGCAGCCTATCTGCCAAACCCATCCAGACCAGAGTCTGGAGTCAGCACCGGAGTCAGCACCAGAGGACCCGGAGGACCCGGAGGACCCGGAGGACCAAAATCCCAGGCCCGTCCAGACCGGAGAGACAGAGTGCCTATGGTGAGTGTCTTTACCGCTGTTGACTGCTGCTTCTACCTCAACTCATGTGTTTCTGCTCCGGGCTGATGTGCAGTGAGTTATCCATGCTCCATGCTGCTTATGCTTAAAGCAATGAGCTCATGCTCGATGACAACCTGGGATGTGATTAGCAATCATAAGCGTGTTTGCTAGTTAACTACTATTGAGGCTAAACTACAATAATTAAAATGCATTTCTGACTCAGCTGATTCTAAAAAACAAATATATTAAGGGGCAATACATTTTGTGCAATTAAAAGTTGTTCCTGTACAGTTTGGAGTTTGTTTTAAATGTGTATGATTTGTGCGCTCACGTCAGTTTTGATAAATCTCACAGAGCAGCTCGTTTTTGTCGTACACTAAATATACACACCGTTTTCCCCGTATGGAAGTTTGGTAAATGAGGGCCAGTATCACTGTTGAAGAGCTCAAAGCACCACTTGAATCCAGCTAACTGAATCAAACATGCTAAATAATGTTTAATGTTAAATAATGTTTAAATAAAAATCAACATTTTGAAAACAAATTGGGGAAATCGAGATAGCTGTGCAAATCTTTTCCTATTTTTAAAGGAACTGCATGTAGCCTGTGCAGTTACAGTTTTAGTAAAAGGTACTATAATCACAACTGAACCTGTGTTACCAGAGCCTTAACCTGCAGAGAGAGGACACATACAACTCATTCTCAGTATATGGACAGGCCTCATGTGAAAGCTCAGAACCTCCAGAATTCACTCACTGAGCTGTAGAGGCTGCACTAGCACTGATTCATGATTGGCTGCAGGTGTAATGACGATTCAGGTCAGGCAGTCATCGAAACTGGCAAGCCAAATGCCAAATGACTTTGAACATGTTAGCCTCATATCTGAGGACACAGGTAGGTCAGGTTTATACATTTAAGGCTAATTTGCTATGCCAAAATTGATAGAATGAATTAAATTTTCCTGACTGCTACACATCAAATGCAGAGATGGACAATTGGTTGAAGGGCTCCGACTCCATAAAACGACTCAAGTTTGAGACGACATCACACTCACTGGGCTCATCTGGGACGCCCATGAGACGGTGGAGATGATCCGAAGACGACGGCGGAGATGATCCAAAGGAGATAGTGGCGATGATGGTGGACTTCAGGAGAGTCACAGCCCCCTGGACACGGACTATTGGAGCCACTCTCCTCTGCTGCTGGACACTTTAGAACACCCACTTTAAATCAGACCTATTCTGCAAAATCGACTTTTGACCATGTTAAAGTTGTTTCCCCCTCACCATTTACTCACCTGAAGTTGTATTTAGAGACATTCGTGGATGTTAGAGCAATGTTTAACCACTTATTTTCAAGATGCCATTTTGACGATCAACCCCCGTTTCACTACCACTGGTATACAGTCACTGTGACAGACTTACTTCGTTCTCCAGTTTTATTTTCTTAATTGCTACTCGCTAGAGTGATGTGCAGCTATCCATTGGAGGTGCCAACAGCTACACGGCTCTTCGTTGTGATAACGTTTACTGCGACGTCTGCTCCCATTGGGAACTGTAGTTTTTGAACATGGAAGTCAGCAGACTTGTTTCTTTTATCAAGTAATTTTAGATGAATATTCCGATTTAAAACGTCCAAATTAGTAATATAATGATCTATGGGTATCATAGATTATTATAACTATAGCAGACAGAAGCACAATAGGTCTTCTTTAAACAACTTACTTCAACAATACATTCCATTTTCTGAATAGTGCAAATGTATTTTTATTTAACACCTTATAATTAGGGATGCCGATGTTCCGATACCGATGTCGATACTTTGACTGAAAATATGATTCATTCCCTTCCCTAAACACGAACGATGCATGGTAAAAATTTAACAAGTTATTTATCATTAAAAGTAGCTACAGAACAACTTTGAGAAAATACAATAAAAAGTACAATATTACAAGGTGTTTTGCGTCAACATTGGTCAGTAAATTGTATTATTACACCAATTTATAGATCAAGGGGATATCAACTGAACCAATATCTTGGAACCAATATCCCAACCATAAAAATGTTCAATATTGGCACTGATATCCGATACCAGTATGTGAATGAAACGAAACAAAACAAAACTCCAGGTATGTTTTTGATGAGGAAACAACATAGATCAGAAAATAGTGTAATATGGGCCCTTTAATTAAACTATAATTGAAATGACTCATGATGCAATGAGGGACCCCCGGCCCTGTACCTGCCTCCCATATGTGATATGACGTTTCAGTCTTTGTGCAAATAACTGACTGCACACTGCATGAGAAAACTAAAGATTGACCATAACACGTTACACTATGTGGAGACTGTTACTCTAAACTTTGAGATGATGACCATCCCAACTTCACATCTACAGAGCTACAGCAGGCCACCAACCTGACACTAGTGTTTATCAAACTTTTCCACTCAGACTTAAGCCTTGAGAGTGAATGAGGCTGTGTGGAGTGAGGCTGTGTG
>KN470166.1:7858-22302 GCA_000787095.1 Periophthalmodon schlosseri
AAATACCCACCTTTAAATCTGTGTTTTGAAAGAGCTACTGCAGGTGCTTCTATTTTTAGCAATATAATTGTAGATTTCTGACAGCGCAGAATCTTCGGCCATGTTTTATTTTTAGAATTCCATCAAACCGGATTCGATGCTGCCTCTTCAGACCGCCACCACGTGAGGAGCCATACGAGCGCACTATTTAACCTTCAGAAAAGAACATGTTTACGGCGCCATGGGAGCCGCAGTCACCAACACGAGCAAGAGAATCGACCAGGAATCTGAGAAAGGCAGAGTTACTGTAACAGCCGGCAGCATCAAATATAAAATACAAAGATCTGAACCAAAAACTAAAAACATGACACGATCTGCACAAAATTCACAAAATAAAAACAGAAGTGAAAACAGTGAGAAAGTGAACATGAAGCTTTAATGACAAGAAGAAACAAAGGTTTGGGTTTGCTTTGAAGGAGGGACTAGTTTAGATTAAATCCAGTGTTAAACTAGTCCTGGTTTAGTCCTGGTCTAGTCTCCTGGTTTAGTCTCTTGGTTTAGTCCTGGTCTAGTTTTTGGTTTAAAGCTGATCTAGTTCTGGTTTAATCCTGGTCTAGTCTCCTGGTCTAGTCGCGGTACAGTTCCTGGTTTAGAGCTGATCTAGTCCTGGTTTAGTCTCACTTGGATTTGTCATTTAGTTGCAGACAGTTCCCAGTTTAATTACTTGTCTTGTCCTGGTCTTAGTCCTGGTCTTAGTCCTGGTCTAGTCCTGGTGTAGTCTTGGTTCAAACCTGGTTTAGGCCCTGGTTTAGTTCTTTATTGGACTACTGTGTCAGACCAGCGGTTCTAGTCTCTGCTTTAGACCTCATTTAGTCCCCAATTGAGTCTGGTTTTAGTCTTGTTTAAATCCTGGTTTAGTTCAAGTTAATTTCCACATCACCATTTGTTCTAGTTCTAGTTTAGTCTCACTTAGAATTGATGTTTACTTGCAGCAGACAGTTCCTGGTCTCAGTCCCGGTCTCAATCCCAGTTCCAGTCCTGGTCCCAGTCCCAGTCCTGGTCCCAATCCCTGTACCGGTCTCAGTCCCTGTACCGGTCTCAGTACTTATTCCCTCCTTCACTGCTCAGAACCACACACTTGACCAAAGTCGACACAAACACTTGGCATAAATAATAAAAATCCAAATGACACAGATCATGTGATGATGGCCGATCGCTCAGTTTAAACTCTCACATTAAAAACAGTTTAAACTCTCATATTAGAAACAAAAACTCAACAAACCAGACGAGGAAATGAGGGAGCAGCCGAGGTCGGACAGTTTGATAAACAAGAGTGAAATGTGTTTAGGCCTAGAATATTCCACAGTACGGCATTAAACACTTCATATTATCTGGTTTAGACTCATTTTAGTCTTTGTTTAATCCCAGTTTGGTTACCTGCTTTTAGCCCTGGTTTAGTCCTGGTTTAGCCCTGGTTTAGTCCTGGTTTAGTCCTGGTTTAGTCCTGGTTTAGTCCTGGTTTAGTCCTGGTTTAGTCCTGGTTTAGTCCTGGTTTAGACCTTTTAGTTCCACTTTGGTTACCTGCTGTAGTCCTGGTTCAAGCCTAGTTCAAGCCTGGTTTAGTCCCGGTTTAGTACTGGTTCAGTCCAGGTCTAGTCCTGATTTAGACTCAATAATTTTAAAGTTTAAACCCAATGATCATTTTAGCCTCTAGGGGTCGCCAAAATCACCTTATATATTTTTTCATTTCTGTCCAACCTGGAGCTCTCCTCACACATGAAAAGAAAAAACAGAAACAAAATTGTAATAATAATAAACATTTAAATTGTGTAAATAATTCATCAAAATCCCAAACTCCTAAACGTGTAAAAAGTGCAGAAATGGACGATATGTTTTTTTAAGTTCCAAGTTTTTTCAGATAGAGTTTCATTTTTTACAGTCGTTTTGATGATTGCCACAGAGGACGACGTTAGCGACATTAGCCACGTTAGCGACGTTAGCATAGCCAGCCACTTGTAGATTTGATTATTTTGATTTGTTGTTTTTGTTTGTTTTGAAGCCACGATAAACAGCCGTCAGACAAACGTGCAGCAGAACAAAGGGCCACGTCCCTTAAAAAAAAACAAAAGGAAAGAAAAAACTGGGGCCACTTCAGTTCAAGACGGAGGTCTGCCCGGCGACAGACGACATCACAACAATCTATTGGCCAATCAGATTTAACACAGATGGGGTCGGTTCAAATAAATCTTATTCAAACACAGATGTGTGTTGTTGTTGTAACACAGTGAGTTTTTAGGTCTAGTCACTAATAGAAATTCAGTATTCAATATTTGTGAATTTACTTTTTGGATATTTCATGGTAAAGTACAATGTAATCAATAGAACTGTGTGTGACCCCTGACCCTATCTGGAGTATGACATCATCACAGTCTACAGTCTGAAAAACACCTACAGAGGCTAGGTCCAAAGGTTTTATGAAAATGGTAAAAATAAAAGTTTACAACAACTCTGTCGTCCCTAAATCTGGTTTAGACCTGGTTTGGTCTTAAAGGAAATGTTTGTAAGCTGTAGATTTTAGATTCCATAAACTCTGTGTCTCCAGATATGAGGTAAAGATGAGGTAAACATCAAATATAACTTTTACTGATAACTACTGTAATGCTGATTTATTTGTATTTACAAAAACATGACGTCATTTATTTGTTATAATTTGATGTTTTGATTCAAGACCGTTATCTAATCAGAAAGCAGAATGAGCCTCACATGACTCTCATTTGGGTAGCCAGTTTCAATGCTGAAATCCAATTGGCTTAAACCTAAAAGCAGCTGGCAACCCAGGCTCAGTTGTGATTTTAGTACCATTTCAAACCTGTAATCTTGTGTTCTCTGGTCTAATCCTTTTGTATTCACTTATTTCATCAGAGAATTGGAATAAAACAAAGCTGAATTAGCAGGTTAGCTTGGTTAAACCTGAAGTGTAGAGTGGTTCTGATTGTTTTTAATTATTTTAGTGACAATAACGTTTTGTAATCGTTAGAGATCGATCGATATGGATTTTGTCATGGCCGATGCAATTGTTTACAGTCCAGATAAACTGCTGCTGATAAGATATGATAATATTTTTGGGCCAATTTCAAGGGTCAGTTTTGATCATTTCCAAAATATTTTATTTAAATTACAAACTCATCCACACAAACTGGATCAGAGCTGAGTAGCCACATTCTGTAAAGTGACCTCTTGGTACTAAAGTGTTCATATAAATAAGGTTTAACGCATAACTTTACGCAGCTGGTTGTCCCAAACTAAATATCGCCCTCTGCTGGAGTTTTAAGGCCGATAGCCAATGTGCTAAACAGTGTGAATATCGGCCAAACAATATATATCGCTCTATCTCTAGTAATCGTAAAATATTTTCAAATCAAACCCACTGCTTAGAAGTGGTTTGGTTTGGGCCTGGTTCAAATCTGGTCTATTTTTTTTTTTTTGCTTTTTGAATCATATTCATTACCTACTAGGTTTTTGTGTAATTTTCTTTGCAAATTTTGTGTTGTGGATCGCTCAGGTGCAACAATCTTGTGCTGAAGTGACCCTACATTATAAAGTCTCCTCCTCTCTCTCCTCCTCTGTGTCTCTCATCCTTCTCTCCTCTTTCTCTGTTTGTTCATTCGGCTCAGTGCAGCGCCTCCACACAGATCTGCTCTTCGCTGATGTCGTCCAGCAGTGGCACCTCCATCGGACTGCAGGTGTCACTGTCGTACACCTCCGCGCCCATTAGCCCCTCCTCCTCCAGGCTCTTCCCTTTAAACGCCGGGTTTTCATTGGGTGACGTACTCTCCACTGACTCCAGGTCCTCGATGCCCGCGCGGTAGTGGATCATTAGCAACGTTAGTGCTTGTAGCCGCTCACCGGACTTAGCTAGCGCGCCGCCGATCAGAGCCTTCCTGCGCGCGTCTGCCGTCTCGCGCTCCTCCATTATGAGACTGTTGTTATGCTCCAGCTCCTGATCGATCTCTTGTTGAAGTTTGTCCAACATCAGCTCGAGTTTCTGCGATCTCTCGTCCGTTGGTAAACCTCGGTACAAATCGCGCCCGATCTCCTTCACTGCAATGAACACGCTATCATCCAGGCCGCCATCTTTACGCACCAGCTTAGCCCCGCCCCCTGCGCCGTGCGGTTGCTTGGAGGGACTGGCGCCGCTGGTGTAGGTCTCTGTGTCGCTGCTTTCGTTATCGGAGGTGTTGGGTGTTTGTTTCGGTGAGGGTTCGGGGATGGCATCTGCGACCTGCTCCACCAGTCGCGTCTTGGGCACCTGACGCAGATTGAGCAGACGTGAGCTCGTGTTGATGATGTGCCGCGTTAGCCCCGTCGTCGCGCGGTTTATGGTGGATTTCGCTTCGGGGTCGGCGCTCTTTCGCTCCGTCGCCGCTACACAAAACGGGTTCTCGGCGAGGCACTTGTCCTGGCATTTCTTGTGGCAGACGTAGGCGCAGACCATACACTGAGATGCCGCCTTTGTCCACACTTTCTTCTTGCAGTATTCGCACCACGTTGGGTTTTGGAACTGCGTGTCTTGGAAGTTGTGGCGTACCTCAACGAGCTGCATAGCACCATATGCTAGCTCGTCTCTCTGCGTCACCGTTTGCGTTAACGCCTCTTTCTCTCTCTCCCGCATCTCTTCTTCGTGAATGCTTCCTTCTCGCTCTCGTTCCATCGCCCCGCCAACAGGGAAATCCGCGTCGCCTTCGGATAAGTAGCAGAAGTTGAGCGTGACGTCTCCATAGCATAACTTCTCATTGAATCCTTTGTGCGTGCTCAGACTTCGTAGCGCGGTTCTGCTAACGTTTGCTCGCGGTTCTGGGGGACCTAATCTAAACGTACTCTGATATTCGGACGAAGACGTGGCCATACATTCAAACGCAATGTGCTCCAGTTGTAAGCTAACGTGGCCGAGACAAAGCAAGCTCCCGAGTTTAAACGGATCTTTGCACCATAGCGCTACGTTTAGAAATTTGTGATTCGCTTCAACGTCAAAAACAATGCTAGCTTTTCGCCAGCGTCCTGACTGGTTTTTGTATAACGTTTCAGCCGATTCCCAAAGCGTGTGATCGTCTAAACTGTCCCGCGTGCTACAGGAACTCTCCGACATCTTCTCCTTAGTTTGTTCTGCTTTGCTGTTAGCCGCTGCTGATGCTAACCCTAATTCTTCATTCGTTAGCTTAGCATCTCCTTGTTTTGTACCACTTTTTTCGGCTTGCATATCGCCTGACCCGCTTAAGGGCGCTTTTTCCGGGGACCGTTCCAAAGAACTGAGCGTGGTGCTGGAGGTGGAAGTCGTTAGCGTTCCTGTTGCGGTCGTGTTAGCGTCTGTGTTCTCGATGAGGCTAGTTTCCGATGACGCGGAGGTGAGTCGGATCTGCGGTCGTGGTGGGACAGGAGGGCGTGCGGGAACAGGGGGAGGAGGAACACTCGGACGATGCACGCTTTCTGAACTTAAATCCGCATTCGTTTTGTGCGGCGAAGGTTTGGGAGAATCTTTCGGCTGCGGTTTGAGCGGCGATTGGAGTCCGACCAAGTTTAGCTTCCGGTTCAAAATGGGAGAAATGGTTCCGAGTGGTTTTGACGCTAAAGTTGCGACGCTTCGTTTCGGACTTTGGCTAACGGTTAGCAAAGAGTCATCTTTAGATTCTGCAGAAGTTGCAATACTAGCTTGTGTCGTTGGTTTAGCATCAACGATTAGCTCTTCAAATTCGGAGTCCATTTCTTTAACGTCAGATATGTCGGAGAGGGTGGTGATGGGTGCCGGGTCCTCCTCGTAACCAGAGGGTTGTGGGATGAAGTTGGGGTCGTCTAAATGGGTGTAGTTTTC
This sequence comes from Periophthalmodon schlosseri, assembly GCA_000787095.1. NCBI lineage: Eukaryota > Metazoa > Chordata > Actinopteri > Gobiiformes > Gobiidae > Periophthalmodon > Periophthalmodon schlosseri. Next base: position 13,704 of record KN470166.1, read on the forward strand.
CGGCAGCGTTCCCAGGTTTCCGAGGGGCGGGTTTTGGTGTCGCACCGGACGCTCGTACAGGACAATGACCCGATCTCCGGCCTGTTTCAGAAGCTTTGGAACCTGGACTGAAGACGTGACCTTAACTCCTGAAAGAAACAAGAGCGAAAGAAACATGAGAGAGGGATAGAAATGAAACGTTTCAAAGACATTTTGGATGAATAGGGCTGTTCTGTCCCCAGTGGAGAAAGATTTTTCTGCTTTGAGTTCATCTGTTTTGTCTACTCAGGGCTACCGTAGCTTCCATATTGTTGCAGACTTTTCAACAGTTCAATCACTTTCCACAGTGTTTAAGCTCTGTAAACTGTCATTTGGCCCCATGCAGATATCTGTAAGTATTGTGACATTATAAGATGTTAGCCTACTCTGTAAACTAATTTGGGGCACTTTAAGTTGGTTTACACTGGAAATTCGCTAAAATATGAGACGCTAATAGTTTTACACAAGTTTTCATTAGTTGTAGCTAACTTTAAGCTAATGTTGTGCATATATTAATTTGTAATTAGGGTGACCAGACGTCTCTATTGACCGGGGACAGTCCCAGTTTTGAACCCTGTGTCCCCAGATTTATCCAAAACCAGTGATTTGTCCAAGTTTAATACAAGAAATATCTCAGGTCACCAACAGTAAAGGGGGAATATATTGTCATTTGTTTAGCTAAAACACAAAAAACATGCTTGAAAATGACCAGGGGAAAAAAATGCATTGACAGAAGTCCCTCAGATTCTGACTGACACAAGTGAGTCGCGAATGGGCCATGTTACCAACCATCCCAACCCAGTGTGTCCCAGTTTTGAATTTTGATCTGGTCACCCTAGTTGTAATAAGGTACTATACATTGTTTTATGTAGCTCTGCATAATCTTTGTTCACATAAAAACATAATTGTAATGTGCATATATCTGTTTGTATGTTACAGTTTTACAGTCAGCTCTTCAGTAAAAGTCCAAAACAGCCAGAGGCCTCCTGGTTTATTGGGGAAACGGCTCACTGTAAAGTGAGTCCTGAACACGAGGAGGCAGAATAAGGCCGACATTTTAGGAGTTGACTAGTCCAAAGATTATTTGGATTGTAATTTTTTTAATTTTTCAAATGAATATTTAATTTAGTTTAAAGTTTAATTTATCTGTTCACATTTTTGGGTTAATCATAATTTAGAACAGATTTATCCATTATTTAGACCAATTTCTACCCGGCAGAGTCTAATTTTAGATCATATTTAGCCTTAATTCAGGCCTGATATAGTCTGGGTGGTTCTTGCTGTGAAAACCACTGATCTAGGAGAGTGTCGTGTGTAAATGTTTTTATTTCTGCATAATCTGGGGGTGAAATAGAGTATCTTTGTGGTGATTATATAAAATATAACATTGTTTCCTTTTTAAAATAATGATTTGTGATTTTATTTTTTATAGTTCTAACTACAGATATGTAAGATTTACATATTTACACCATTATGATTATTGTGTATCAGCTGCTGGCCTTCTATAGCACAGGGCAATGTTTTGTTTGGGATGATCACATGATTAAAAAAAGAAATAATGCTTTTGAAAGCATTGCACAAAATGTGAGTACTCTGTTCTCAAACATGTTTGAAGTGAAACAGGGCAGTGAATGGTAAAATAGGATTGCCATCATGGACTAAGTGAGTGTGACGTCACCCATAGCGTTCCGCTCCAGTCCAATGAAGCTCATCGAGGCTAACAGTTATAGGGGCCAATTTGGAGCTGAATTCAATATTAGAAATTTCGACCACGAGTATCATAGCAACCAAAGAGCCAATATGAAGCAAGGCTGTTGAAGGTAACGCCCCTTCCCGTCCGCACTACTGGTTTAGCAGGGGGCGGGTGCTTACCAACGCTGTCAATCAAACCTGTTGCTAACGCTAGTGGGAGCGATCTCAGGGAAAGAAGGCGTCTGATTTGTCTGTTATTAATGTTCATATCTTGATTTACAGACACAATAGCAAAATAAAAACACCAGGATCATGTAGAGCGGGTTAATACAAACATTTTAAGACCAAAATGACGAGCCTGACAGCAGCAGTTATGACAGCAGGGGTGACAATTTTTCAAAGTAAAGTGAATTGGAGCCAGAGTCAATGGAGCCAGAAGCGCACCCATGCTCACTTCCTATTTGGAACACGGTCCATTTATATATACACCGTAGATATTATTACTTCTTACTATACTATTTTTATATAAAGCAGTCCAATGTATGAAAAAATAATCATCACAGCCTGTCAGCCATTGGCTCCTCTGGATATATGTGGATCTTTCCTTTTTACACGTCAGGGTCAGTAATGATACAGAACAACTGTAAACAGTGGCCTGATATAACAGTAAACAGGCCTGAGCTTGTACCTCCAATGGCGATGAGCCGGTCTCCTCGCTGCAGGTCGGCAAGCGCGGCCGGAGAGTTGGGAGTCACTGTCTCGATGCTGACGTGAACCGCATCCCCCTCAGAGGCTGGAACATGTCGGAACGTCATCCCAACACTGCCACACGCGCCTTTCACCACCTCCGTCTGAAAAACAGGCCAACAGCACGCCTTTAGAGACGCTTCACCTGTACATGTGTGTGACAGGGACGCTTCACCTGTGCATGTGTGTGTGTACATGTGTGTGTACGTGTATAGTGTGTGTGCGTGTTCATGTGTGTGTGTGTTCATAAGAGTGTGTTCATGTGTGTGCATGTGTGTGCATGTGTGTTCATGTGTGTGTGTGTGTGTGTGTGTTCGTGTTCATGTGTGTGTGTGTTCATATGAGTGTGTACATGTGTGTGCGTGCGTTTGTGTGTGGACATGTAGAGACACAGGAAGTGCAGATGCAGATGTCCTTATAAGGCAGTGACAGTGCTCATTGACACAGACTGTAATTACTCCCACAGAATCCTGACGCCTTAATGACACATGTCCTCTCTCTCTTTCTCTCTCTCTCTCTCTCTCTCTCTCCCCATTCGCCCCCCCTCTCTCTCTTCCATCTCTCTCCTCTCTTTATCACCACCCTTTTTCTCTCTCGTCCTCTCCCTCTCCCCTGCCTCCCACAGTCTCTCTCCCTTCCCTTCTTTCCATCCTCTCTTCCTCACTCATCCTCTCTCTTCTTTTCATATATACATATACCATCTCTTCTCCCTCTCCTTCTCTTACCTCCCTTCCTTGTACTTCTCCCTCTCCCTCCCTCTCTTCTTCTTCTTCTTCTTCTCTCTCTCACCTGTAGAATATAAACCTCTTGTATCCAGGGGCTGTGGACGTCAAACGTTTGTCACTTCGTCATAATTAACGCTGAGTAAATTTAGCTCTGCACTTTAACGTGGAACATTACACAGAACAGGAACACTAAAGAACACTGTGGAACATTACACAGAGCAGAGAGTGAGGAGAAGACAGGATTACACTGTCACTGGGACTTATAAAACTCCAGACATTTTGAATCATTTTAAGAACTATAAAATGAAAAGTAAAGGAGACTAGTGTTGTCATGATACCAAATTTTCAAACTCGATACTAAGAAATAGACTTGATTCCGATATCAATACCACAATGATAATAAAAAACGCCCATGGACCATTATGGAACCTACCTGGTGGTAGTACTTCTTTAATATTCCCATGTGGCCTTATATCTGTGTAATCCCTCAGTCGTCCAGTAGGTTCCATAGTGGTCCATGGGTCTAAACTAGTCTATGTGTCTTATACTTGTTCTGATACAGCTCAAGATCTAACGCTATTTAGGAAAAGTTCATTTCCGTCTCATCAATGGGACATGGACTAGTATTGATACCTGCGAAAAATTAAGATCTAGTTTCGATACTAGTTTTAGTATCGATTAGTACCTGATTTTCCATACTTTTGAATAATGTTAAGAACTGAACCAAAGACCAGACCCAAGACCAGACCAGAGACCAGATCAAGGTTCAGACTGATTTTAGTTCTGATTTAGGGGCTAGGCAGTTTTTTAGATGGTAAAATATTTGTATAAAAATGTTCCAACACTAATAACCTGGTCCAGTCTCAGACCTGGTCCAGGCTCAGACCTGGTCCAGGCTCAGACCCAGTCCAGGCTCAGACCCAGTCCAGGCTCAGACCCAGTCCAGGCTCAGACCCAGTCCAGGCTCAGACCCAGTCCAGATTGTGCTGAGTTAATCTGAGGTGAGAAAAATCGATAGAGGAAACAGCAGGTTTAAGAGAACGGTTTAAATGAGTTTTGAATTGACTCGATTCAGATGATGGTCACGGCTCAAACAAGGATCGACCAGACAAACGTTCAAACATTTAAATGAGAACGCAGGATTTATGGAGATGGGAGGAGGGAAGGAAGGAGGAGGGAAGGAAGGAGGAGGGAGGAGTGAAGGAGTGAGGGGGGTTCTAGGAGTTTTTACAGTAAAATGAAACCTGCCAAGTCACACAAAAGACAGAAGTTATGGAAAAATCTCTTCTTAAAACGTTTTTTTTTTAAAAGCTCAGATTGAAAAGTTATTAATAATATTAATAATATTAATAACAACAATAACAATAATAACAACAATAATAATAATAATACTATTATTATTATTATTTTACTTTGTTTTTTTTGACGTTTTGTCTCATGTTTTTAATACGGATGCATCGATATCGATTCCAGTATCGGGTATTGCTCTGATGCCAGTTTGTCAATGTACTGCCGATACCACTGTAACTGCTCTGTGTCTTATTAGAGGCTCACGGCTCATCTCTGAGCTGTGCAGCTCTGCGGCTCTGAGCAGAGGTGACCATAAAGAAGCACATTCACTGTTGTGCACATTAAGATCAGCTTTAATCACATGTGACTGTCACGTGAACTGTAAAAATATTTTAGACTCTAAAAGGTTTTTATAATTCACAGCAGATATCAGCGCACTGCTTGTGTTTACGATAGTAGCATGCTAACATTGCTAACATTACTATGTGGCGCTGGCGATTATTTGCTTGTGCATGCATTGTAATTTATTATAATTGACAAACAAGCCGTAGTAAAAGTAACACAACACTCACTGTTATGCTAACAGTGGCTCGTTAGCAGTTAGCTCGTTAGCAGTTAACGCAGAGCGCAGTCTGCAAAGAGGAAGTGTAAATATTAAAGCAATGTGCTTATCTAAATAAATTATATTAGAATTATACCTCATTTTAAAACAGCGTCTCAGATGAAAAAGTAGGCTATACTATAAAAATCCTATGAAATGAATTAGATTTACCACTATAAACCGTACTCAGTATTGGCCCCAGATGCCCCCCCTGTGTCTCCATGGGGTCTTATTCTGTATAAAGCTGCTAACCCTGTAATTTAAACTCTACAAACATCTGAAATTGATGGGAGTTTAGGCAAGACTCCCATCAATTTCATATTTCAGTCTCAGATGTGAATGTTCCTTGTTTATAAAGTAGGATTCTGTTCACACATTGTAAACATAAATCACAAATTTAATCACAATACTTTTACTTTTTTTCTTTTCAGAACAGCCGTTTATCCCTTTATATTTGTGCTCTATGGAGCCATACAGATACTGGTCTGGTTTGAGGGAGCATCTCTGCCTGATGTCTCCTGTCACATGAATCTCACATGGATCTGGACAAGCCCCGAGGACACAGCCCAAGCCAGACCTGTCAAGTCCGGTTAGAGTCCAGACCAGGGACTAGACTAGGGACTAGACCAGGGACTAGACCAGGGTTAAGACCAGGGTTAAGACCAGGGACCAGACCAGAGCTAGCCTGGGTTTAAGACCTGACCAGGTTTAACTGTGGTCTAGCCCTTGTTTAGTCCCTGGTTCATTCCCTGATCCAGTCCTGGTCCAGTCCTCTTCATATCCCATAATCCCCAGTGGTGTATTGTGGGCTCTGACATAGAGCTCTTTGTGCTCAGCTCCATTTGGACACATTAACCTTTGATTTAGATTAAAGCCTCGGCGCTGGACTCATTTCGCTCCTTCTGTTTTATCCAGATTTTCTGTGAATCCTCGTCTGTTTTTTGCTCCGAGTTGAGACATGACCACCGAGAATCAGTCTACATCGATGGAAACGAGGTTAACGCTGCCTCAGGTCACAATCACACCAGGATCTGAACAGAAACAAGAGTCTAACCCACAACCTGCAGGACAACCACTCAGTCTTGCCACAGCAAGACAGGAAGACCAGAGACCAGACTAGGTTTAGACCAGAGACCAGACCAGAGACCAGAGACCCAGACTAGGTTTAGACCAGGTTCAATCCCTGGTTCAGTCCTGGTTCCGTCCTGATTCAGTCCCGGTTCAGTCCCTGGTTCAGTCCCTGGTTCAGTCCCTGGTTCAGTCCTCTGAGGTTGAGGTTGTGGGTTAGATTCCTGATCTCCCTGACAAGAGGAGACAGGACTTGTTGGTCATTATTCCAGGTCCATAGAAGTGTAAATTCACCGCAGGCTTTGTTTGCGTTGCTATAGTAACCCGTTTGTTGTCGGGGCTTTGAAATGCTCCAAATTAAAACGCAAAAATTCAGAGACATGAGATTGATGCACAGGAGAGGAGAATATACGAAACAGAGGAGAGTGAAGGACTAAACCAGGACTAAACCAGGACTAAACCAGGACTAAACCAGGACTAAACCAGGACTAAACCAGGACTAAACCAGGACTAAACCAGGACTAAACCCGGTCTAAAACTCCATATTAAACAGTAGACTTGTGAGCAGGTAGAATCTGGGTTGAGACCAGATGTTTCGTGTCTTCTGAGGTTCAGTGAATGACAAACTAAATGTGAGAGGTCAGAGGTCACGCAGGGGTCACCGAGAGGTCAAACTCAGAACGGCCGTGCATTCAAAGACGGCAGGAATCGGAAATGCCACCGCGATAGACAGAAAGGTGAAAGGAGGAAGAGGAGGAGGAGGACGAGGAGGAGAGAGAGTCCAATCTGCACAAGCCTCGCTGTACAGGGGGATCTATATTAATTATATTTAAAAATACCTGATTTGAGTCTAAAACATTAATTATAATCAAATCTACAGTGCTCTCCACTGTGTTTTTAAACTCCATACACCTTCACTAGAATCATTTGGATGATTTCAGCCCTGGAATTGCCAATCTCTATTGAACTAAAGGTAAAAGGAGCTGTTAACTTGAAACTACCACTTCATGACATCACAAGGTAGAACAGAGCATTCTGACCTTTGGAGATGTAGACATACTAATAATAAAGGGTTCCTCAAACATGTGTGAATGAAGCAAAACACAACTCCAAGTATGTTTTTGAGGAGGTGACAGCATTGTAACATGCCTTAAAGAGTCAGTTTTGTGTAAAAAGTCCCTGTGTGTCAGATGCTCTCCCTGTGTGTCAGATGCCCTCCCTGTGTCTCCATAGTTTCTAAATAATTGCAATATAAAATCAAATAAAAGTCATTATAATTAATATATTCAGAAAAACGTGACCCAGCGAGTATCAAATCAAACATGCAGAGGAACAAACTATTATTGTCCCGCCCTCTGCCCCTCTCTGCGCTCTGATTGGCTGGTTTAGTTTAATAGACACATTTAGGATCTTATCTCTGCATCACTCCCTCAGGTCCTGCCCCGTGCCTCTCTCTGTGCTGTGACTGGCTGGTTCATCATCATTGTGTTATCGTCTCATCACGTCTTTCACAGCGACACAAAAAACGCTGGAACATCAAACAGACCACCCCCCCCTCGATGAGCTTCATTTGGAGCCTTGGAGCTTACTTCATACAGTCTAGTGGAGACCAGACTGATGTCCAAAAAACAGACATATCAGTCTGGACTTACCAGGCAAACACTGCGGAACATTCTGGGAAAAGCCATAATGCCTCCAGAGAGTCAAAAAGGTGGTGAACTCTGAACTTTTTACTATGACAGGATCAGTAAACAGATAATCAGCTGACACAGGTTAAACAAACTCGTTGTGTCCCGTTGCCGCTGGCAACAGTACATTTGTGTCCCGTTGCTGTTAGCAACAGTACATTTGTGCCCTGTCGCCGTTACCAACAGTACATTTGGTTTAACTGCTATTGTTTGTGTAAATGAGTTTTGTATGAGTGTGTGGTGTTTAATGTGACAGTTTAAATGAGTTTACATTAGAGTGAGATCAGTCCATGAGTTTGGCCCGGCTGCACTGGTTAAACTCATCAGGTCGGCTTCCTCTCATCGATCTGCAGCAAACGACGTCAATAATGTCCCAGAGCGTGACTTTAGACCAGAGGAGGACATTAGAGAGAATCACTGCCTCCTCTGCGCCTTCTGAGCCCTCCTCTGCACCACCAAACCTCCTCTGCACCACCTAACCCATCCAATAATGTCCCATAGCGTGACTTTAGACCAGAGGAGGATATTAGAGAGGATCACTGCCTCCTCTGCACCAATAATGTCCCAGAGCGTGACTTTAAAGAAGGGGAGGGCATTAGGGACAAGATCCACATCCTCTGCATCCTCTCCTCCTGTGACTCTCTCCTCTGCTCCTCTCCCCCTCTCCTCCTCTCTTCCTCTGCTCCTCTCTTCTTCTCACTCAGAGCTGAAGGCCCAAGTCTCTGGACTTTTACATAATTAATGATCAATAATTAGTCATTGATCCAGAG
>KN470167.1:14302-28635 GCA_000787095.1 Periophthalmodon schlosseri
TCCTGGTTTAGTCCTGGTTTAGTCCTGACTCTGGGCACCAGCAGGAGTTCAGTCCCTGAAGTGGTTCATATGGTACTAACATGTGGGAGATGTTCTTTTGCGCGAGGCCATGGAGAGACTTGTACACAAAAACAATATTGGATTGGAAAATGGGCAGTTATAAAAAAGAAAAAACAAATCTTATATTGCCCGGCCCTCGTCAGATCAACACTGTGTAAAAAAGTGAATAAACAGCATTAACTTTTAAAAAATCCATTTCGGATGCAGCGGCACATCTGAAAATGCTCAGTAGCAACACGGGGCTGAAACACATAATCCAAATAATGTCACGATTTCCAGCTCCTTTATTTGCTGCTGTTTAAGTGACTTTGTACAACACATAGATGTTAGGAAACCACAAACAGAACTATTACATTTGCTTATAATTGGAGGCTCATTATCTGTGTAGCAGCATTAAACACTGCTCTATCGCCAAATAAAAACAACTCTGAGATTCACTCCAACTAGTTTGCGTTGACTTTATAGTTCGCAGTGAAATCGTCTTTAGTGTAATGCGTCACTGTTGTGTTTTTAAAGGAAACAGCTTTCTCAAATTCCTTTATTTTGTCGACTTTAACACCCAAAGAACCCGCACAAGCGTTTGCCCCTGTGGATTGTGCGCTGGTTATCGGTGCTGGGAAGGCGATGGCCCAGATGCCTAATAGTCTCTGAGAGAGGTCTATAGATCGGTTTAAAGGTGGACGTGAGACGCAGAAGTCGTTACGGATCCGATCAATGTGTTTGTTCATAATTAGGAAATCTGATTCCTCCTACCGCCCCTTTTTACACCCCCACTGTATCCCTTGGAGCCTTGGAGAAAATGCTTTTAAATAGAAGGTAGCGCAAATAAGAGCACAGCTATTTTGAATGTAACCGGGAAAGGAGGGTGTAGCGGTTCGGTGACTCAATAGGTTACTTGCCAAATGTTGTTTTTTGGAAGTTTTCGGATTATGCAGTGTGCTTTTTGGATCAAACCGCCGCCCACTTTTTGGCATTTTCAAAGATGGAGGATGTGCGCGGCGAGCGAGCAGCACCTGGCAACATACGAGCTGCTGGCTTCGCACTCTCAAATGACAAAGTAGTGGCGCTATTATTAGTCTTATTACGGTACTCATTTGCATCGTGATAGATTACCTCCTCGCTTTCATTGTCAATTGGATCTTTGCTCCTAATTAGCTCGTTTGCGCGTCTCTGCAGTGACTCCATGATTAATACAACGCGCAGACGAATCAAAACATATAACCAAAGTTGATTAATGGTAATTATCATTTAATCAGAAGGGACTGAACTTTGAATTGTTCTCTTTACAACATGGGGTGCCCGAGCATGTCAAATGAGAACTGCTTTAATGGAGTGTGAAAAATGGAGTTAGCTTAGCGCATTAAACTGCATAGTCATTGTCTTAACACCCAAGAGGACCATGTAATAGTTCATTTTGGTCAACTTATTCCGTGGCCATCATCACACGAGCATGAAAACGCGTCAAAAAACATCTTCAAAATAAAACATAAACAGTGACCTGTAAAGGGCTCATATTACGCTACTTTCTGATCCATGTTATAATGTTGTTTCCTCGTCAAAATCATACCCGGAGTTGTGTTTTGTTTCATTCACACATGTTTAACACGCAAATCCCGCATAGGCTGAGTTCTTCTCTCAAAAAGAAAACACTCTGTTTCACCCTCAAACAGAAAACACTCTGTTCCACCTCGTGATGTCATGTGGTAATACAGGAAGTGCCCCACTGTGTTTTAAACTCCACACACCTTCACTAGAATCATTTGGATCATTTCAGTCTTGGAATTGCCCATCTTTACTGAACTGAAGGTAAACGGTAGCAGTTAACCTTGAAAACTCCACTACGTGACATCACAAGGTGAAACAGAGTATTGTGAGGTTTGGAGATGTAGACAGACTAATACTAAAGTGTTACTCAAACATGCGTGACTGAAACAAAACACAACTCCGGGTCTGTTTTTGAGGAGGTAACAACATTATAACATGGCTTAAAGCTCACCATTTTTTGCGTGACATAGGACCTTTAAATTACATTTTCGCAACAGCTTTCTAAATGAACTGCATTTTCATGTCTGAGTGGAAACTGGCACAACTCAGTATCCAAACACTACGCCAAATCTGTGCACCATTACACACTAGGGGGCAGCTGATTGTCTGTGGCAACATCTGAATGAGAACAAACCCAAGGAGAATAAATAAAACAAATGTGACTTCCATATTTGGCAAATTAAATAGTTTACAACTGATGCAAAAATAAACTCACAACCTCTTTTTTTTTAACTTTTCTGCTCAAACAAATTATTTCAACCCCCTGTAGACCCAAGCACACCCTGTGGAAATAGGGAAACGCAGTGTGTTGTTACCGGCCAATTAAATCTCGGGAGCATGGAGCAGAGCCACACAGGTTTAAATGTCCATTCCTTTCCAATGGACTGAAACTTAGCATAAATAAAGCAGTTTCCTGAAATTGTCTTGACAGTCTGAAAATCGGCTTTGTAACAGCTCCAGGCACCAGGCCCCGGCTCCACAGTGAGGGAGCTCCCACCTTTATGTTATGGAGACTTTCCAATGCCATTTGCCCAGATTGTTTTCTTCAAAGTACCTTGGCCTCGAATGTATTTTGTATATGTGAGTTATTGCCCATTGACAGTCCACTGAAGCTTTCTCTTAACTTATTCTCCCTCGCCCGAACTTGGCTACCGTCATGGGCTGTTTATCTAGAGCGAAGTACCTCTAAAATCTGCCCATGTGACACTTTCTTGGCCTCAGAACATGTTCATGTAGAACAAAAGATAAAACATATTTGAAATGAATGTAAGTATTGTGTAGATTGGTTGGGATAAATAATTGACGCAACCGCTGCAATTTCTGTTCCAATCCCACATCAAGATCAATGGAGAGGGTTATGTCACGAAGGGCATCTTGGGTAAATCTAATCTATACTGTATGAGAAGATAATCAGCTCAACCAACCGAACAGCCCTATAGGAAAACATGCTTCGAGCTGCGATGAACAGATCATAAATACATGTTGTTTCATGTTGTACTACTTGTAGTTAAAGTGCACCTAAGCAAGTTTTCTGGTAAAGGGGGAGCCACCTTCTTGTCTGATGGAAATGTTATTGATTTGCCTGTGTAGTGGTGCGGGTGGTGCGCTCCCCCCGCTTGTAGCAGCACTTCCGGTTAAGTGGAAATCCCGTTTTTCAATGGAGAATTTGGGAAAAGTTTCGGCGCTAAAATATTATATAAAGTCGGTTGGTTTGTGTCAGATGTTCAATGGTTATGTGCAACAACAAGTCGACACTGCACCAATTCTCTGGGAGGCTTTAAATCGGCTCGGTGGTCCCGACAGAACGTACTTACCGGAATAAGGTGAATAAAAGCGGCATCTCTGCATTCTGCTCGTCCCACCTGACCTCTGACCCCTGATATCACGTGGCGGCAGGAGCGGAGACGTGGCCGTTTCGCTGACCCGGTGTGAGATCGTTCGTGGCTGTAGCAAGAGTAAAGTCCCGTCATCGTTTCGTTTGTGTCAAGCATCGGTGACTTGTAGCTCTTTGATATACGAACTATCAGCGAGCGGCTAGTTTAGTGGTTTTAATTCATTTTGGCAGCTTTGTGGGCTGGGCAGAGCTAACGCAGCTAATTGTTTGTAGCATTCTGGCTGCTCCTCTCTGTGTCTGGGCGGTGGACGTCCCTTGTGTTTCGAGGTGCCAAATGGAGGCGTGTTATTCATGTATCTAGGTATGTTTTCCTAGACTGTATCTCTGTATGTCTTAACGTGTGTATGTATGTAGTGTAAAGTGTATGTAATGTGTATGTTCGCTAATGTAGCCTATTGTAGCCAACAACCTCTTGCCTGAACTGGCTTCCCCTTTTCTGCTACGGGTTTTACCCACTCGTCCAGTAACAATGGACAAGTGGGTAGTAAGAAGCTGCAGAGAAGCGGCAGCGGCGTCAAGCCTCCAGAGCGCGGTAGGACGCTGCCGCTTGTGAGGGACTGTGACTGTAATGGGGCTGAACCAAAGAACGTAAAAGAATGTTGGTATTTTTACTTTATTAAGATGGGGTTGACGTGTGAACAAGGTGTGAGCCATACATGTGTCTTCATACTGAACTTCTAACTTAAACTTAAAACATTAAATAAATTAACTTGTGCTGCCTCTGTCCCTGTGTGTCCTTGGGTGAGGAGAAAGTTGTTTAGATCTGATTTCCTTTGATACCATTAAAATCTGGGTGACGTTGTTGATAATCTTTGGGAGCGAGTCTATAAAGCAAAATTACACAAATTAGCCTCTCATGAGCCCTCATATTGCCACACCTGGAATGTTGCGCAGTATGTGTCGGTTTCTGTTCTGCTGCATGAAAAACAGGCACAGATCGTTCTGTAGATCTGTATTGTCGGTTACAGCAATACAGCGTCGGGTTAAAGGCAGCGTCCAGCAAAATTCAAGGCAGAGTCTAGTGAGTAGCGTCCTGAGCTGTGTCTAAGACGAGTCTGGTGCCGAGTCTTGGCAGAGTCTGGTAGAGTGAGATTGTACCAGGGTTTTTATGCTACTAGAACAGTGGGGTCAAACATTCTATAGATTAGATAGGAATTTAAAGCAAAGTCGAACAAGGTAAGTGTTTTATAACTCTCCCACAGTGGGGGTAACGGAGTGAGGGTTACACGTTATAAGAACTTGAAAGCAAAGTCGAACAAGGTGAGTGTTTTATAACCCTCCCACAGTGGGGGTAACAGAGTGAGGGGCTACAGATAACTAAATGTTTAACCAAAGTGACCAGAACACAGCTTAGCTTAGTGTAATATATGGCCACTGCTGCATGGGCAACAGAACGTTTTGCACCTTTGTAAGAAAGTAAGCAATGTATTACATTTGTATATTGTCCACATGTGGCATTATCTTATCCATCCATTTATTCAATTACAGTTGTTGTAGTTGTTGAACTTGGCTTGGTACTCACCTGCTTATCTCCATGGAGACTGCTATACGTTTTACACCGTTCTTGTAATTTTTCGGGCAAAATAACTCCGTGATGGACTCTCAACCTAACAGCTTACATAGTGTCTTTTGTAAGCGATGAACGGCTTTTGAAGTAATCATAATCATAAAAGGTGAACTGTGAATTAGTTTGACACATTACCCACATAGACCTGAACCAGATCGAGTTGTGCATAGACTGACTTTGTGTAACAAGAACCACATCACTACAGAACATAAATGGAGCCGTGTTGTCTCCTCATATGCTTGTTGTCACTGCACGTGCCCATGTTCACCCTATGTGACTGTTTGAGCTTTTATTTTTTCTCCTGTCACCTCTGATGGATGCCTCTCATAAGACAGCCTCAATCAGGGATCATTCCTCATCCATCCGCCCACTCCTCTCCTGCCTCCTCCTCTGCATTCTGTCTCTGCTCTTAGTCCAATGCACCACTTTTCCCTGATATTTGGTTGGGTTGGCTGTAGCCGCGCTGGTGTCACAGTGAATTTCATGCTGCCACATGTTGTGTCTCTTCTGTCCTAATTGAGAGGGAGGCAGCCTGTCATTAATAATAAATCCTGTGATCAGACTGGGTTATGCTCCAGATGCATATTCACATCGTTTTAGGCTTTGTGGAATTACGTTCTGAAGTCTCCAACCCAAAGATCAAACTATTTTTATCTACTTTTAAACTGAATCTAATTTTGATCTGTAATGAGTGAATGTAGCCTATTACTGGATAGATATTACGCCTCTTAGAAATGAAGGCTCCCAAAATTGACTTTTATTTAATAACGTTCCCTCCTCATAAGCCTAGATAAAGATGTACAAATGGTATAATTTAATAATAGCTTCCAGGAGGAAAAAAGCATAATATGTCTTCGTTAAAAGTGTATTTTTTTTAAAATCCACAAACTCCACAAAGCTTGAGGTGGACAATATTTTGGAACAAGATTTTCAAAATAACTTGAATTTGTCAGATACCCCATACAGTTTTAAAGAGGGAATATTTTCCTTCTATGGGTTATTAACTGCTAACACATAACATATTTAGATCACTACCTTTTATTGTTTTGAAAGTGCTATATGCACCGAAAACAACGTATTAGCTTTATAAGTTTAACTTTCGTTTTTGACGCTCTGAGTCTCTCCTCCCTTTGCTCTCCGTGCTAAGTCACTCCCACTTCAGAGCGCTATCAGAAAACAATCAGCGTGCATCCCGTTAATGAAACCACTGCACACAGCGTCAGGTTCACCAAGTTGCTGTGTACAGTTTTGTATCATGCTTTTGTATATTTGTGGACAATTTGTATAATTGTGGGCGGAGCATTGCACGGAATCTTACATATAACTGTAAGAAGAGTTTGAATGTGGCCCAGGAGAGATCACAAAATTACTGAAACATGCATGAATGTCATGTAAAACCTCTTCAGGCATGTTTTTGATGAGGAAACAACATTTTAACATGGTAGAAAGCTCAAAAATACCTATTTTGCATAATACCCCCTCTTGAAGGAAACAGCAAATTTCCATAATGTGATTTGTACTTTGAATGCATAACAAAAACTGATATCTGAAAATATAACTGTATAATTCTAGAAAATTATTGCCATTTTGGCAGTTTTGAAATTGCGTTTCCGTCAATGAGAATATAGCAATAATTTTGGGATGTACTGCCCCAGCCACACCACCCATCATCTCTTAATGATTAGCCATAATTAGTGTTGATTGCTCCTGTCCATCTTGGCCACTTGCCTCTCCGGTTTATACAGGAGTCTATGGGACCAATATATCACCTCCTGTTGAGCCCTCATTACCATCACTTGGAGAGTTGTTTCAAAGAAGAGACCCAACTCATCATTTGTATGTGTGATTCATATTTGTTCCATTAGACCTGGCAGACAGATGGCGATGAACAAGCACATTCCACATTTATTGCCAAGGTAACAATCCTATTACACTAAATACTCGGGCATCAAGTGTAATTGACTATCACGTAAGAAAAGTGATTGCATATGTCCTCATCAATTATAACATGCTTGTAATAATACCGGGCTCAGAAGACATGACTCAGAGAATATTAGTTTAATGTTTCAGTATAAACAGGCAACAAGACAGCCGTTTCATTCTTCAGATGTATTGGTATTTTTATCGGCTGAGACCTTCCAAACCTTCTTTGCTTTGACCTTGAACATATTCTGACTGAAAAAATACATTTAACCACTGTCCAACGGGTTTCAATATGTCAACATTTTGCTACTGAGATCATTTTAATGTGTGTTTAGTGTTTTAGACAATTCATTTTAAGTCCTTTACAGTAGAGATGCAGTGGTTTCAATACTCGATATCAAACGATTCTTGTGGAGAGAAAAAAAGCTGGAATTTTCAGTGTTGGTGACATAGGGTTAGGGTTATAGGGTTATTACATTTTAGAACTACAACTCCCTGTATGATAAATATGTGGCACAGGTACTATCCCACCAAACCAAATAATCTAGTCTGATGCACTTTAAGTAACTATGGAACAGTATTGATTGTTGAAGTTCACACATTTTGACAGGTTCTGGGACAACAGCGGTTGGTAAATAGCCTTTAATTAATTGATAGGTCCAATCCTGTTATCCTGGAGCAGATACCCGTTGTAGTCAATTTTCCTGGATCACAGCCGATACCAGTATCAGCATTTCCCTATGGGCTTCACAGTGGATGTCTTCATCTTTGCTCCTGTCTTATCTGTGAATATAAAGATGTTATTGTCAAGAATTGGAAATCTACCTTTTGTAAATTCAAACAGGAATTCCCCAAGGAACCATCCTTGGCCCCATTCTTTTCTGTCTTTATATCAATAATCTCAGTCTGTCCAGAAGTAATTTTCCAAATGTGTGCGGATGTTCACGTGTCTGGCGTGAACTGTACCACTGAAAACTTGACACACACACTTGGCTAAAGGAGTCCTGCTTAACTCTTAACACTAAGAAAACTAGGCATATTTGTTTCTCCATCAAAAAAAGCCCCAGTTGACCCCCTTCAGGTTCAAATAAATGGGGGATTTATTGATCAGGTCCCAGAGGAGAAATATTTAGGGATAATTTTAGACTCACAGTTGAACTTCAAAAGTTAATTTCAAAGAGTGTGTAAAACCATCAGAGCAAACAGTAATTGTTTCAAGATAATGAGAAAATGGCTGACTCCTGAGTGCGCATACATTCTCTCCCATCTGTCCTCGGGAGCCACTGTCTGGTCACAGACTAGTCAGACCACGCTCACGACAATCAGACGCCTTTACAACTGGAACCTAAAAGTGTTCAACCTTGATTTGATTCAGCCACTGTGGCATTTTATCAAAGCACAACTTTTTATCATTTTCAAATGTTATCTTATCGTTTTCACCATTCTTAAATTGTTTTTAAATGTGTAAATAGTTTTGCACCAAAGCCTTTGAGCAGCTGTATTAGCAAACTGCAGAACTGTGGCAGGTCCACCCGAGCAGCCTCATGCGGAGACTGTAATGTGTCTTTTTGTAAAACATCCTTCGCCCAAACAGCCCTCTCTGTGAGGAGGGAGGGCGGCTCTCTGGGACGGGGGGGTATACTCCCTTTCCATTTAAGCAGTGACAAAATTTGGCATCTTCAAAAGTAATGACATCGGTTTTGCATGTTTCTAATGCAGATGTACTGCGTTTCTAACGTGTCTTTGCACTCACTTATTTCATTGTCATTGCATTCCTTTTTCTGTGTTGTGTATTAAAAGCCCTTCTAGGTACAAGTGCTGCGATTTAGCTCTGGCTATAAACACTATGATACTGCTGTTCTTCAGTCAGTCAGTGTTTTTTTATCCGTCTATTATATTCAAATAAACTGAAAAAGAAAGAGTGAGATGGTTCACCTTGTGCAGTGAACAGCACTTTGCCGCAGGGACCCACTTCTGCGTGAGCTTCCAACAGTAGCTAATAGTGGCTCAAAGGACACACAAAACATGCCCACTCCTCTCACCTGTCCCCCCTCTTTACTGAGCCTGAAGTAGTTGTTCGAAAATGAGTAAAGATTTGACTAGGTTTAAAAACGCTTTTATTAATATTTGACAATGCCCTTTAAACTTACATGACACAGTTGAGCCCAACAGAGAAAGAAACGAAAACTCAAAGATATAAATGAGAAGGAGAGAATGGATTTTTACTCTTTAGAAATGGTTTTCTGACATTCAAAAGTCCAAAAAAGTTCTCAAACTCCGAAGGGTGGCATTTGAACAAAATGAATGGGAAATCTGTTCTAAAATATAGCAGGGATTACACATTATGCGGGAGAGAAGCTGACAGTTTACCTCCTCCCGTCTTGATGCGTTGAAATATTAAATGAGTAAACATACCACCTGCGGTGTATGGGGAACATGGAGGCCTCCACATATGTGGTGTGCAGAAATACCGCTGCCAAACTAACATTGAAAACTCAGAATAAACAGGTAATTAGGTTGAACTTTCAAAACTTGCACTTGCAGCATGTTTTGAATGAAAAGTTATCCTTATCGTTGGGTATGGATTTTAAGAATCAATAAGGAATCACATAAATAGTGCATATTTCAAACCCTGTAACTTAACTATGCAAACTCCAGCATAGAGGGACAAATATTACACTTATTTTGGTATTAGGTAAGTGCTAGATTACACAGCTCTGGGGCAATGAACAGGCCTAAACTACAATATTTTTGACTGTTTTACATTTAATCTATGAGATGAGATAAGCACGTGACTTCATACGCCATAATTATGTGAATTGGACTCCTGTACCTGTTTAAAAGATGAAAAGCGGCTTTGTTTTGGTTTGAACAAAAAGTAGTATTTTTAATGAATGTTTTATTGGGCACTTTCACACCTGCATCAAACACTTTAGTTCAGTCCAATCCAATTTAAAAGTGAAAGGGTTGGCAGACAATAGCGTACCGACAAAATGAGCCAACGGAAATAGCAGAATTGCCCCTGTTTTTGAGGATGCCATTTTAACTGTGTGACAAAGTACTAATACAAAAGTGTAGGACTTTCTGTGTAGTTTATTTGTGGTTTTTATGCACTGACAGCCTTCGAAACACAGGGAAAGAACACAGACCTTTTCTCATTTATGTATAGAACACTGCATCTTAGCATCTAAGTCTGCTTGTTGACTTGACCTATTTTCCAGTGGAGAGATGTTTTAAGTCATCGATGCCTGTAAGAGCCGGTTTTCCGCAAAGACCACCGGTAATTTCAACTTAAGAGCCAATCCAATCACTTTTCTGAGACACCAACCGAGTGCATTAACCCAAATTCTACAAATTGCGCAATGGCGGCTTATTAAAGGCAGTGATTATTATGCAAGGTAGCACTGAAGAGATTTTGGTTTGGAAATGAAAACAAACAAAATAACAATACCTGATAGACGTTCTGCACTAAACCTCGCAACATCCAGTCTGTCAATGGTGAATAGAGCTTGGGATGGAATGTCCAAAAACAACTGTTACCATGGAAATACGCCATGTTTTTTGGCAGCAGTGCAAAACCATAGACATATGCTAATTCTGTCATCCACTTAGCAACTCAGCTAGTCCGGGAAGATTTTGGAAGCCAGTCCCCTGTATTTTTTCCTATAGCCGTTAGCATTAGTCCACAAAAATTGAAAACTGGTGAGGGCAAAGGCTTGTTTAAAGCCACTGTTGAGTGTGTAAACCTTTTGGCGTTTTATTGTCGATAATAATTAGCGTGAAACAGTGGCATCTGAGCTTGGGGCTAACCCACTTTCAGCTGAGATTGCTAAATTTGTGTGCATCTGGTAAACATCTAGTGACTTCTAAACACCCTAATGTACGCGCTACTGGACCAGACGTAAATATCATGAAATAAACATTTAATACTTTAATATGGGGATTGGCTTCACCATTCATTTGTATGTAATGGAGGGTTCGAATTGACGTGACTCCTGGTAGCAGCAGCTAACCAAGTGATTGAGTTGTAGCAACGGGCAGAGATAGTTTCATGACTATGAATGTCTATGTGCAAAATGGCCATAAATAATATAGATTCTATGGAACAAGCAAAATAACATCTTCTTGGAAACATGAAGATTTCAGACGCTCCACCGACAACTATAAAAACTCTATGCAAATCAAGCCTTGCCTCTTTTACTGAACCGTAAAACTCTTTAGACCCTTTCCAAAGAAGAATGCGTGATGGCAACGTACTGCATATTCTTTTTGTTACTCCATGTTGCTTCCTGAAAGGATGACGGGAACAAAATCCTTGAAAAAAAAATACAGTTTAAAATCTGTCTCTTGTTTGATGCATTTTATCTGCTGTCATCAACTTTGTGCGCACTCTGTTTGGTTTGTCATTTCATCCTCGCAGTCAGGGCTTGATAATGGGGACGTGAGCACAAATGGCTGAGGACAGAGTGTCTTGGCCTGCTGTGTGTCAGACGCTGTGGAAAGGTGAGAGGTGACGGCTGCACCATCGTACGCCTGAGCGCTTACAGGCCTTTGCTTGGACCGCGCAGGAAGAGCCAGGATGGAGCAGGGACAAGCCCCGGTTTAAAGCGCTTTATGTCACCTCTCTCGATATGGCAGATTTCCATCGTAACGGTCGTTTGTTGATGTTCCACGCCCAGCTGCCCTAATCGGATTGGAACGTGATTTCTACAACTTCATGTAAACCCGTGTTATTGGGAAGCAACTACTCGTAATTCATAGCATATTCCGATTACGCTAAAAGAGGCATTCGAATCCAAAATCGTTCATCTTTTCTTCTCTTATACTTAGGTTCTTTTTAAAGACAACACAGTAGGAGATGTATTTACCTTGTTGACATGTTTCGGCTGCTGCCGTGAGCCATCTTCAGAACTGTCCCCGGTGTCGGTGGTGACGTGTCCTATATCAGCTGTTGTTACTTCCTATCGGCGCGGTCGGCCTGATGGACCTGACGGGTCACTCGGACTGACCACGCCTCCTGTCGCTCAGCGGTCTCAGACTGACCACGCCCTCGTCATCACAGTTGATGCTGTCTGTGCTCTGTTTTCTGATTTCAGTCGCTTCCATGATCCAGCGTATGAAGTTGTTGTTTTCAAATCCAATCTATAATGCGGTTATTTATTTTACAGTGATCTTTAAAAAGAACCCGAGTTGCTAAGAGGCATTCAAATACACGAGGGCTGCAACTAATGATTATTTTTCTAATGCATTAATCCCGCAGTTATTGTTTAGATGAATTGATTAGTAGACTGTGAAAGGCTTGTGGCATTTTTACAACATTCGACTCAGATGAAGCTGTGGTGATGTCACTTGAGAACATCCTGGTGGACGATTTCCAGATAAATTTGGCTTTTCATCAAGAAGACTAAATGTACTTGTTTCCTGTGTCCTTCTGATGTCATTCTTGCTTTGTCTGAGTGATCGAACGTCCTCTCTCAGTGCATGGCATGTTCTGGAGTCTGTCTATAGTTCAGATGATTTTGTGAGTTAGTAGACTATTATCTCAGTAATTAATTAAGTAATCCCAATTAATTGCATCTCTCTCTGTTTCTCTTTGTCAAGTTTGGAAGTTCAAACAGCTATTACCGTACTTACTGATCATTATCTGATTTCTGTAATTATCACATTATTTAAATGTCATGTAAACAGTTACATCTGTTGACAGGAACAATTATGCAAAAAAGGCCAATCTACTGTGACAAAAACAACAATGAACGACAAAATGTTAGAGACTTAATATTCTTTTTTCATATTTTTTCGTACTTTGTTTTCCAAATACAACAATTACACTAAAAATCCATCGACTAACTGCCTCACTGAGTGTTTTTGGTGATTTTTGGTGATAAGATTCTTTCTTTTGTTCTTTTGTGTCAGTTTGGTTTTTGCTGCCAGTCTTAGACACCATAATTCTGAGTAATGTGCCACTGTGAGACAAGGTCAGACTTATTAACTCCACAAAGGGGTTAGTAAAGGAGACACACCCGGAGACGTAAGCGCTCATGGACATAGCTGAACAATTATTCTCCATAGGTTCAGGTAATAAAACTGTATGAGCCTGCCTGGTGTTTTACGACTATGTGCCTTACACTGTTTGAGTAGTCTGTGCTTTACATTCTCTGAAACATCATGCTATCAATGGATTTTTAGACCTCTCACCGCAGTGGAGTATTTATGATTCATTTGTCAGCGCGATTTGAAAGCTCGAAGGAAAACTCATTTTTTGGAGGAAATGAAACTAGATGGGAGATTTTTTTTCCTTCCTTCAATTTTTTTTTTTTTTTGCCTTTTTTTTTTTTTTTTTTTTTGTGTGTTGACCATCAAAGCGACAGCATAAAAGGCATATCACTGCGAGGACCGATATTTCTTTGTCATCCAAACAGAATTCTAATGCCCTCACCGCCTGGGCACATTTATCTCATCATTGGCTCTACGTGTAAGACCGCAAATCACACACTGCATTATAGCGAGCCTTGACGCATACATTGATGGTTATTACGTTTCGCCATCTGTCATACGCGTAGGACGACGCGCAGTAATCGCTCCCACCGACACGCGAACGTACCGCGACGGACCGCGGCGCAAACTGGCACAGACAAGTACCATCCATCAGACGGGCATGCCCCATCTCGCCGCGCATCTTTCCCTTTGCCCTCTAGTGTCTTAAATATTTAGACTGTTTGACATTAAGTGCATACATGAATACCAATGAGGCGCATCCCGGCCGGATAATCGCCCAAGTCTAGGGAATGATGGAAGCTGCTACCCGTGCGCTCAGCTCCAAAACAAAAGGGGCTTTGTAGTTTCTAGCCTGGTTTATTGTACATTCAAGCACTATTTTGGATGAAATAGGTTGGAGATTGTCAGTGTGCCGAAGTGAAGTGTGGGAGACATCTTTTGATTGTTACTTCAAGGAAAAATTGGGTCCCCAAGCTCTTGACATGCACGAGAAGGGAAAAAAAGACCAGTTTAAATGGGTTTTTATAGTGCGATCCTATTCTTCTCGAAGGGGGAAGCCAAAGTGAAGAAGAGGAGCCAGAGCACCTGTCGATAATAGACTGGTGAAAAGGACCAGAGAGTATTGCATTGGAAACACTCAGCTCTGATATTCATGTTTTATTCTGGAACGGTGGGAAGAGGTGAAATGCAACACAATGTGGAGGTATAATAACGACAGAGAAAATTGAAATGGTTTTAAACAAAAATTCTACGGTAAAATTGCAAGTTTGGGAATTTACATTTACAATTTTGCCTTTTGTGTATTATTATTATTATTATTTTTTTTTTTTTTTTTTTTTTTGGGGGGGG
>KN470167.1:28811-62489 GCA_000787095.1 Periophthalmodon schlosseri
GATTACATTGCATTTTTATAGTTAATATCCAACAGGTAAATTCACAAATATTTAAAGGTCCTACATTACGCGAAAATTGACTCTTGTGAGATTTAAGCCATGTTATAATGTTGTTACCTCAACATACCAAAAACACACCTGGAGTTGTGTTTTTTTTCATTTAACACATGTCTGAATAATTGTTTCTTATTAGTCTGTCTACATCTCCAAACCTCAAAATGCTCTGTTCCACCTTGTGATGTCATGAAGCGGTAGTTTTCAAGTTATCAGCTCCTTTTACCTTTAGTTCAGTAGAGATTGGAAATTCCAGGGCTGAAATGATTCTAGTGAAGGTGCGTGGAGTTTAAAAACACAGTGCATTACCCCATGACATCACAAGATGGAACAGAGTGTTTTTCGTTTGAGAGAAGAAAGCCTAAATAAGCAGGGTTTGTGTGTTAAGCTTGTGTGAATGAAACACGTTATTTGTGATAAGGAAACAACATTATAACAGATCAGAGAACAGAGTAATGTGGGACCTTTCACATGATTATTTAAATTAGCGACTAAATCCAATCCAATCTGCATTTCAGCCATCATTGTTTTTGCTACCAACATCTGTATTAAATATTACTGGCCAATAGAATGTTATGATGTAATTTGAAACCCAGCAATATCCAAATGCAAGTATCCCTTTTGCAGTCAACCTCATATTTCAAAGAATCCAGTGATTTGCACGTTATCTGTCAAAACATTTTAGACCTCCGTGTCATCCCCATGCCTGAATAATTAGTGAGAAAACACTTAGGTCACTTGTTATGCTCCTAAAACCTAATTAATTTGTGACAAGACACTTAATTCCCCCAAACTTCTGAGGTTGGTCCAAAACTTTGATAAATCACCAAACTGGGCAGCGTTCACATTGTCTGACCTCATCCCTTTTTGGAGCAGACTTCCAGACACTGTTTCCAATGACGACCGCTGATAAATGAGCAAATACAAATGAGTCCAAACTTGGAAATAACAAATGCAAAAACTGGCAGTGACGAGAGGAGGATTCAGTGTGGAAGAATACTCCCCAGAATGGTACTTACAGAAGTGGCGGGGATCCAGATGGTTGTGTTGTGTTGTGTTTAAGTTCTTTGGTGAGAAATCAATTTCCTTTTCGGAGAAGCATTATGCACTCAGTACTTTCGATGCTTTCGTAGAGCTTTTGCGGTTAATAAAAACATCTATTGCAGTGGAAATATTTGTGTCTCTGAATCAGGTTCAATTTAGTTTCTGAGGAATGAGACTTATTGACGTGCATGAAAAAAATATGCTGCTCTGATGCAATACTTTCCTGCTGCGTATGTGTGTACTATTTTTGACACACGAAATTACTTGTATTTTGTATTCGGCAGTACGACGAGAGTGAAACACTAGCACAGTGTCAAAACGTGTATTCAAAATGTGTCAAAAAGGAGGCAACGATCAAAATCAGTTGTTGATTTTAATTGGCTTGACATGAAATCAATCAAAGAAAACACGACTTCATGCAGGAGGTCCACGTTTATCCACGGGACTGTTGGCATAGCGATTAACAATTAAAAAAAAAAAAATGGTGGTTTAGTCTTTTAAATGGGAAAAGTTTGGTATATGGAAAAGTATTCAAATGTCTCGCCTAAGGACACAACAAGAGGGAATCAATCCTCTTCTCAGTCCTCAATCTTTGGGTTGGTCAACGAATGGTCTAACCGCTGGGCCACTGTCTCCCTCATTTAGTTTGAATTATAAAAGACAACGATTAAAAACTGTAGTTGATTTTAACTGAATTGACACCAGCCAAAGAAAACACAACTTAGTGCAGGAGGTCCACATTTATCTATGGGACTGTTGCCATAGCGATTAACAATAAAAAAAAAAGTACTTTAGTCTTTTAAATGGGAAAAGGTTACATATAACCGAAAGGTGAAACCTTTGAATATCGGTATATGGAAAAGGATTCAAATGTCTCCCCTAAGGGCAACGATTAATTGACTTGATACCAATCAAAGAATACGCAACTTAGTGCAGGAGTTTTAAGAATAATGAGAAATTTAGGAATAATGAGAAATTAGGACCGATTAGCAATAACAAAAGTAGTGCTTTAATCTTTTAAATGGGAAAAGGTCTTCAAAATGTTGCACATAACCGGAAGCTGGAACCTTTGAATTGTCGATATATGAAAAAAGTATTTAAATGTGTTACCTAATGGTCATGTTTTTATACAGCGCTTTTCCATTTTCAAGGCACACCAAGAGCTTTACATCAAGGAAACACCCATTCACACATACACAGACATTGGGGTTAAGTGTCTTACCCAAGGACACAACAACAGCATTCGTCTGTAGGAGCTGGAATCACACCGCCGACCTGTGGGTCAGCGGATCAGACCGCTCAACCAACGATGTTTACGTCGAGAGCGAGATTCGAACCGCCAACCTTCAGATCAGTGAACAAACGCTCTACCAACTCAGCTACTGTCACGTACCTAAGGACACAACCAGAGGGACTCAGTCTTTGGGTCGGTGAACAAACGGTTTGTCCTCTGGGCCACAGCCTCTTTCATTTAGTTTCAAATATAAACGTCATCACTCAGAAACCCGAAACACCAAACTAGATTACTGGAAGAACTGAAGCATCCCTGTGTACAAAGCGAAAGTAGCATTGCAGGCACCCGGAGCTGTCTGCTTGTTGTAATGCGTCTCACCTCAGTCTGAACTCTTGCTGTTGAGGAGGTGCAGAGTGGAAGCGCCTGTGACGAGTGATGCCTGTACACCACTGAGCACTTTAGGAAGAGGGCGGCCTCGGAGAGCAGCTCGGGATAGACGCGCCTTTATCAAATTACACTGCTCCCTACGCCCCCCGTCCCCGATAGGAGAGTTTGTTTAAGCCGACAGCGTTTCTTAGTTTGCGAGCGGGGTGTGCTCCAGACCCCGACAGACACTAGGGCCCATCTCAAAGCTGCCTTTTGTTTGGTGTAATTACCTAAAAGTTTCTCTCAAAACCGTCGGGGCTTAGTATAAATAAACAGAAGTGTGTTAGACTTGATATTGATTCATTTTTCCTTCATAGCGGTAAATATTAATCAACAATAGTTATTTTCTTATCGGCTTCATTCGTTTCCATGCTCGGGGCCTTGCGAATTGTCATTTTTAATAAGCACTCACTATACATGTTGGGAGCGTTCATATTCTGCTTTTTTACCGAATACACTACCACTTCATAATAGCTACAGCTTAATATGGGCCCGAGTCATTCTTAATAAACTTGAATTGAAAAGAGTTCATTTGCAAAACCAGAGAAGTGCCATTTGAAAAAGTCATCGGAGGCTTGCAGTTTACTCTTAGTATTAGTATTAGTAATATTTCCAAAAGGCAAATTGTATTTTACTGCTATCAAGATAGGATTCCATGGCCTCTTGATAAAATCCACTGCACATATTTTTTAAGTAAATGTAGACGATAAACGATAATATTGAACACTTAAGGTAATTCGTTTGTACCTATAATGAGTCATAGAAGTTGTTTATTCAGTCTTCTACAGCTCAAATCTAATCATATTGCAAAAAAATAACCAAAAATATCCCACTACTGCAAAGAAAAAGTACCCTCGATAAATATTCACCCCCAAAAAATATAGTTCCATCTGTCAAGTATTGAACGATATAGTAATTATCAGGCGCATTACTGTCAAAACGGAGATATCTGTTTTTCCTGTTGAACTCTTGAAATCTTCGATCAAACTTGATTAAGGCTAATTAAAGTGTTGTTATTTTAAAATGTTAGCAATAATATAACGAACAAATATTTACGTAAAGGCATATTCTCTTCAACTCCTTCTCTTTCTATCTCTCTCTCTCTTGTTTCTCTCGCTTCTCTTGTTTCTCTCGCTGTTGTTTCAGTTCATCGAAAAAGTTCTGCAAATGTATTTTTAGTACCATCTCAAAACACAGACGTCAAGTTAATCAAGGCCTTTTTGTGTTTTCGCAGGTCAAGGGCAACAGCGCCCGAAGATGAATCTGGACTCCAGCCGTGTCACCACACTTCACCGTCTGACTCAATAAACGGTTCTGCATCTGTAGCTACTCACTTGGCTCTTTCTCTGCCATATTTTTGACCATCAGCCGTAAGCTTTGCTTCATTGGCGAGACCTGGATACAAAATTGAACGAGCGGATGAATTGAGCGTTTCGGCGTAATCACAAAATCTCATTGTGCTGCTGCGGATAGCGAAACGGCGATTATTCAACGGGACTCTGCAGTGTCATTTTTGCCAGCGGACCGTCTCATACATAATGCATCTAAATCATTGCATTTTCCTCCATTCTGGGCTACAATGCATATTTCATCAACCCAGTGAAATATTAAGAACTCTTATGATTCGATATTCTCTTCCAAAAAGACTTTCCCAGCTGATATATCCCTTCTACGTACGGCGTCGAACTTCCGGAGGTGTTTGTATGTATATTTGGAGCGTTTGTTTACCGAAAGGAAGGTGTTTGATTGGTTAATGCAGAGGTAATGATAGATGAGGCAACCAATCAATTCAAGAGATTATCAGGGCTCAAAGGGCATTGATCTATAAGAAGGTGGACGGATGAGTGGCAGCTTGCTCTCCTGCTTTGGGAGAGTGATTGAAATGAGTATAGAGTTGAGACAGGCTGTTTTTCCCTTCGCCCGGACGGTACGCTTCCCAAAATGTCAAGTGTTATTCAGGTGGACGAGATGGATGGGAAATTAGAAGAGGGGCAGCTGTGTGTGATGAAGGCATTAAGGCCAATCTGCAGAGACAAAGGTCTGTCTCCAAATGCATTTTGAATGAGAACAAAAGGAGAGAACAAGTGACTGGCAGCATCACCAAGTCTTCTTCAACCTGACACGGAATATCAACGTGTTCAGTGTTGACATCTATAGGGTTTCTCAAGCACCACGTCAGTGCCAGCTGCAGGTTGGTTGTAGTAATGGGTGGATCAATACAAAATATTTATAAACCGATAACGAAATACTTACTTGGACTGAGATATCAAAAAGTAACAAAGGTATTTTCATGCAGAAATGATTTCATGCAGTTAAAATTTCTCCAAAAATAGCAGTTTAAAAAAAATATATTGTTGTCATTGTTTATATTTTAATTTATCTGCACATGCATGTTATTTTTAGGGCATAGTGAAAGGGGTTCAATTGCATTTTAATAGACTATATATAAATGGACATAGCTAACCCACTAGCTGCCGCGTTCCACTTAGGAAGTGATCATGAGCGCGATTCCGGCTCCATCGACTCTGGCTCCAATTCACTTTACATTGAAAAATTGTCACCCCTCTCTCCGTAACTGCTGCTGTCAGACTCGTCATTTTGCTCTTGAAATGTTCATATTAACAACTCTACATGATCCTGGTATTTTTTTTTCGCTATTGTGTCCGTAAATCAAGATATGAACATTAATAACGACAAATCAGGCGCCTTCTTTGATTGACAGCGTTGCTAAGCGCCCGCTCCCTGCTAAACCAGTGATCCGGGTGGGAAGGGGTGTTAACTTCAACAGCCTTGCTCCGGATTGGCTCTTTGGTTGCTATGATACTCACGGTCGGATTTCCAAATATGGAACTCGGCTCCTAATTCGCCGCTATAACCACTAACCTCGATGAGCTTCATTTAACTGGAGCCAAACGTCCTAATTCGCGCTATAACCACTAACCTCGATGAGCTTCATTTAACTGGAGCCAAACGCTGTGGGTGACGTCACACTCCCTCAGTCCACTTCTTTATACGGTCTATGATTTTAACACAAAACTCATTGGTATCGTGACGGATCAGTAACACAATACTTACTTGGTATCAGATCAAAACAGAAACAACGAGTTTTGCCAATCAGTAGTTGGTTGAATAATGATCCAAAAAGTTCGGGTCCTATGCTCAAACTAAAATAGCTGTGATGGTTTTCTGATTTTGAAAGCATGAACAGGAGGAAGCAGGTAACAACTTCATTATAATAAACCCTGTGGCACGTCACACAGAGGTGGAGCGTCATCACAGCCAACACACTCACACACTCATTATCATTATCTATCAGTGGAAAACAACGTTGGATAATCCACCTTTCAAATAGACTAAGTTTCAGTTCTAGCTTAGCCTTTTAAATAAACTCTGTGCTTAATCTTAGAATTGCATTTTAATGGGTTGGTTTCATGCAAAGGAAAACCAGCACTTGAGTAAACAAGAGTGAATCTGCTAATCTACTTCCACCTCACCCAAGGCCCACAGGCACCAGTGAACTTTATAATC
The DNA here is from genome assembly GCA_000787095.1 of Periophthalmodon schlosseri. Taxonomy (NCBI): domain Eukaryota; kingdom Metazoa; phylum Chordata; class Actinopteri; order Gobiiformes; family Gobiidae; genus Periophthalmodon; species Periophthalmodon schlosseri. The sequence continues at coordinate 35,098 of KN470167.1, forward strand.
TAACAACAATTAAAAGATACAGAATTAAAAAAAAAAAAAAAAAAAAGTTTTGAAACTTTTTAATGGGGATTATTACATTTATTCAAGCTCTGTTTTACATTTATAGAAGTCTAACATTAAATCTTGTGAGCTGTTTAAATTAATTACGTATCCCTATGTTATTTAATAGGTCACATTAAAGCTGGACTTCTCAGCTTGTAAAAATGAAAATCCTGGGACCATATGAACCAGTGTTTTATGAAAGTGATGGTCAACGCGTGAAGCATAAAACTATTTAGAATATGGCCACCAATATGGCCGTCAAAGTTTATGAGTTTTTGCACAATTACTGCCCTGCATCGGTGCGTTGGTGCCAGCCTCATCTCGCTGTGATTGAGTGCCCAGTGCCAGCTTACAAACCAATCACCACAGGAAAATCTGGACTTCAGGAGTCAAGTGCCTGACAAATAGCTTGGCATCTTGGCAAAAGGAATTTCATTACAGTGACAATCAGATGGGAATCCCGACAGCAAGTGGGCTGTATCAATACTTTGCCAGTGTGGCAGGTGTTCACACTGAGAATACTGGCCCAGGTGCCGATAATTTGGATAACTACAAACACTATATCAGCTCTGTTTTCCACACTTTCGCTGTGTTTAACTACACGTCCTAATTGATTTCCAAACCCTTTAATCATCTCCTACTAGGTGCACATTAGCTTAGTTGATGATGTGCACCTTGTGAAAATGGAATACTTGGAAAAATAAATAAACAGGACGATCTGTGACTTCAAATAAGGAAAGCTGATTGGTTAGAGCGTTCAGATTATGAAAAACTTGGAAATGTTGACAAAATTTTGTTGCAGAAAATGTCATCATGTCTTCCCGGAACTGGAACGCTGCTTATGCACAGCTGGACGACGTCACAGCCTACAGCATTTACAGTAATCTGTGCAGTCCCAGTTCCAGATAAATTGAGTTATATTCTGGGGGTCCAATGCGGTTGATCTGGTCTTCAGTTAATATATTTTAAAGGTCGTATATTACGCAAAATTGACTCTTGCGAGCTTTAAGCCATGTTATAATGTCGTTACCTCCTCAGAAACATACCCACAGTTGTTTTGTTTCCGTCGCATGTTTCCGTCACATGTTTGAGTAATCCTGGATTATTAGGATGTCTGCATCCCCAAAGTTTTAAATGCTCTGTTCCACCTTGTGATGTCATGAAGCGGTAGTTTTCAGCAGTTAACAGCTACCGTTCAGCAGAGATTGGCAATTCCAGAGCTGAAATTATCCAAATTATTCTAGAGAAAGTGTGTGGAGTTTAAAAACACAAAGGAGCACTTCCTGTAGTACCACATGACATCACAAAGTGGAACAGAGTGTTTTCTGTTTGAAAGAAGAACTCAGCCTAAATATGTAGAGCTTGTGTGTTAAACGTGTGAATGAAACAAAACAAACTCCAGGTCTGTTTTTGATGGAGAAACGACATTATAACATAGATCAGAAAATAGCATAGTATCCGCCCTTTAACAGATCCTTTTATCCAGATCAAGGTTTAGTTTGTTTTCATACCTGACAGTTTCGACAGCTCACTAGCGCCTCAGAGTGGTCACGTGATGTTGCTGCGTCCGGTCAGCTGATTTAAACAGGTTCTGGCGCCGTCTTCCTACCGATGGAGGTAGGACGACAGCGCCATCTGCAGTCCGACTTCTTCAGGACAGTATCCCAGGTGTGTGGGAGTAAAAAGGCACCGGTTTCCTTATTTTGATTGCCTCCTTAAACCAGCGGCGATGTTTGTTGTCCTCTGTCAGGTATGAAAGTAAACTAAACCTTGGTCTGAAAAAAGAATCTATTAAAATAAATGAGCTATAGTCTGATTTTAAATAGTACGTAGTGAGGCGTAGGTGCATTTTGGCTCGACCGTTTTGGCATAATCTCTCTTCTGATCAGGTGCTATGCTTCTGTACTATCCATGAGCCTGCAGTTTGTACATAAACTGATTTGGGTATTACACACTTTTTCTAGGTCAGCAGCTGGCTCATGTGTTGTGGCTCCTGCTGTGACAACGTCTCATTACTTTTGTTTACCAGTGCATATTTCCATCTTCAAGCCCCCAGAAATGTTAATGGATGTCAAAGAAATACCTTTTTAGATACTGTTACTGTAACACATGACCGTATCAGTACAATCATGCGGACTTTTAAAACCCACTGGGATTTCACTTATTGAAAGTTATGCACTGACACTCATTTGAATGGTAAACCTGCAAATATATTCCCGTAGTGATGACCTGCTCTGACTACAATTTACTTATCGACGAATGCAGTAAAGGAGTAAAATATAAGATTGAACAAAAGTGCAAAAGTCAAATAGAAATCTGGGAGAACAATACGACCGCAGCGTGGAGTGAGTGTGTGTAAGGGTGTGTGCGAATCACAAGCAGAACTGGATTCTATAGATGACTTAATGAGGCCTGTGCTGCAGAAGCCTTGACATTTCCAGCCCCAGCTTCCCACCATGCGCGAACGCTCGTTTCACCGACTTAACGCTCGTATACAAACGAAACAAAAAGTCAGCAGTAGTAGTATTCTTATTAAAGCAGTTCTGAGTGTTATTTCAATAGATCAGCTTTTAACAGGAGGGAATGACTCATGTACACACTTCAAATGTGTTTTGTGAATATACCTTTATACTCTGCAGAGTGGGAAGTCATTTTATTTTTATTTTTTTCCAAACAGATCCAGCTACGCGACTTAAAGAGCCCTTACTACAATGTTTTCTGACCTATGTTATAATGTTTCCTCGTCACAAACAGACCTGGAGTTGTGTTTTGTTTCATTCACATGTTTAACACACAAACCCTGCATATTTAGGCTGAGTTCTTCTCTCAAACTGAAAACACTCTGTTCCACCTTGTGACATCATCCATATACATTCATTAGAAACATTTGGATGATTTCAGTCCTAGAATTGCCAATCTATACAGAACGAAAAGGTAAACGGTAGCTGTTAACTTGAAAACGACCACTGCATGACATCGCAAGGTGGAACAGAGTATTTTGACATTTGGAGATGTAGACAGGCTAATAATAAAGTGTTACTCAAACATGTGTGAATGAAACAAAACACAACTCCAGGTCTGTTTTTGAGGAGGTAACAGCAATATAACTAACTTATGACTTCCATAGACATAAACATGGGAAATAGGAACTTTCTCTGAACCTCCTGATTAATTAAAGACATTAGGGACAGAAAATGTTCCTCAGTAAATCATATCAGTGGGTCTAACTACTTTTTCAGCTAATTGAATCTTTTAGCTTTTTGGACAAAATTTGTAATGGAAAAATAATAATAATAATAAATTTTAAAAAACGTCTGAAATGAATCTGATGAAGAATTCCAAAGAACTACAAACTGAAAAGGTTAGTCCTCTAATGATTAGCGGCCGGCCAACTTCTTCAGAGAAAGTGGAGTAATTTAAGGGAGTCAAGAAGCAATCGACTGAGGTAGAGCACAAACTCTGTGTCATGGCAAATTCAGACATAACAATGACTGAGCATTAAACAAAAACTAATTTAATAACAAACTGGATTGATTCAAATTTCTTAATATAAGAATTTGATAAAGGGATCCATGCCTCTTTTTGTTTACTTTTCAATATTATTTCTGCAAATGCAACTCTATAGATTTTTGGCACATCTGACCAGTAACACTGTAATGTTTTTGACGTTCCATTGAGCTCTATTGAGATTCAAGATTCAAGATTTTTATTGTCATTGTCATAAAAAAACAACAAAAAAAAAAACAACGAAATTATGTTTAGAGCATCAGACACTGCATAGTTTTAATGTAAAGTGCAATACAAAAAGTGTAAGACCCCATCCAATAACCCCACAAATAACCCAGGGTAAATATCAGCAAGATAATGACATTCAGTGCAGCACATGTGTAATAAACAAACAGCACATGTGTGTAATAAACAGCAAACGTGTAACAAACAAACAGCACACGTGTAATAAACAGCACACATGTAATAAACAAACAGCACACGTGTAATAATCAGCACATGTGTGTAATTAAGAGCACACATGTAATAAACAGCACATGTGTAATAAACAAACAGTACACATCTAATAAACCGCACGCATGCAATAAACAGCACACGTGTAATAAATATCGCATGTGTAATAAACAGCACACGTGTAATAAACAAACAGCACACGTGTAATAAACAAACAGCACACGTGTAATAAACAAACAGCACGTGTGTAATAAACAACAGCACACGTGTAATAAACAAACAGCACACGTGTAATAAACAAACAGCACGTGTGTAATAAACAAACAGCACACGTGTAATAAACAGCATACATGTAATAAACAGTATCAGTCTTAGCAGCAGCATAAAGGACATCACAGGGACACAGTCAGATCTGTGGAGTTTTGGCTCCTGAGCTCCTTGCGATCAGTGTAATTCTTAAGAGAGGTTCTATTACTGCACCCAAGCACCTACAGGAGGAGGGGAGGGAGGGGGCAGTGCAGAGCCGGGGACAGCGGGGAGGGAGGGGGCAGTGCAGAGCCGGAGACAGCGGGGAGGGAGGGGCCAGTGGGGAGGGGGCAGTGCAGTGCTGGGGACAGGGGCGACACCGGAGAATAAAAAGCATTCAATTAAGACATGAAGTGCAGGCTTCATTAAGCATGAGGCAGCCAATGAAAATGACCATCCATCAAGTGTGAGTGTCGCTGCGCTGAAAGGCCAGACATGGACACAAAGAATAACTGCATGATTAGTGCAAATGCCCCGTCCACTCCGCCTCCACTTACAATACCAACTATTAGCACACGTAACATGGCTCTAAGGATCAAATTATATAATGTTTTTTTGTCTTGGTTCCCTGCATGCAGAATAAAAAAATACATTGCATCTTGAGAATATTGACCTTTTAACTAATAAGAACATGCTAATTAAACACAATTACAAAAATCAATATGGGGATCACGGCAAACATGTACTTTTTCATACAGTACTTTATCTCTGAAAGATTCGTTTATATTTGAATGGCAAAATGTCAAGTCACCGCCCCCGAATTATTTGTCAGTATTATAATATTCAAAATTAGTAAGTACCCAGCATTGTTTGAAAGACGTCTGTGTAATCTCCCAGTCGTCCTGGTAGGGTCTATAGAAAAAGATATAAAACAAAGAAAGCAATAAGGTTTATCAGGATACACTAATTGGCGCATGATGACTCATTAGGGGCATGAACGATTATGCACATGACTCAGGTGACAGTTCACACCTTGGGGTAGTTCAACGGACTTAAACTATCACTCCTAGTTGTTTACAGTAGGGCGTATCTGTTATTTCTTAAGCGTAGTTAGCTCCTCTCTTGGAACCGATATTTGAGGCTGTGATATACGAGAACCCTGTCAGAACCGAAGAAGTTACTGAGCGGCAAAATGTATTCACTTTAGTCCAGTTGACAGATTTAATTTTCTTTTGCTAAGTGCCCAATTTTCACCCATTATTTTGTTGACAGGCAAAAGTAAATGTTGAAATGGTAAATGGTCACATATATATATATATAGCACTTATCTACATTCAAGGGCTTTATATCAAAGATCCAATCGCCCATACGCACAGACTCATACTCATACACCAGTGTGCACAGGCACTAGGGGCGAGGTGGGTTAAGTGTCTTGCCCAAGGACACAACGACAGTGGATGTGTCTGGAGCATAGACAGTATAATGAAGTGGACTGAGGGAGTGTGGTGTCACCCATAGAGTTCAGCTCCAGTCAATTGAAGCTCATTGATGCAAATTTGGAGCCGAGTTCCATATTTGGAATTCCGACCACGAGTATCATAGCAACCAAAGAGCCAATCCAGAGCGAGGCTGATGAAGGTAACGCCCCTTCCCGCCCGCACCGCTGGTTTAGCATGGAGCGGGCACTTAGCAATCCTGTCAATCAAACCTGTTGCTAACGCTAGCGAGGAAAGAAGGCGCCTGATTCGTCTGCTATTAATGTTCACATCTTGATTTACAGACACAATATCATAATAAAAATACCAGGATACGAACATTTTAAAATCAAAATGACGAGGCTCACTGCAGCAGTTACAGAGAGAGGGGTGACAATTTTTCAGTGTAAAATGAATTGGAGCCGGTAGTGCGCCCATGATCACTTCTTATTTGGAACGCGGCGGCTAGCAGATTAGCTACATCCATTTATATAAATACAGTCTACAGTCTGGAGCAGGATTCAAACCTCCAGCCTTCGGATCAGAGGACGAACACTCCCCCCACCTGCGCTGCTGTGGTAAAACTGCCTACTGCATTTGCACAAACTAAACGCAAAATGCATAGTACCTTCACACTACAGTAGCAGCTATACCATCTGCAATAAAAGAGCGGTAAAGGTCTCTCTCCCTTTGCGGTACTCACACGTCATGTCGGTTCGTGCACTTTCTATGCAGACATGTACGCCCCAGGACATGTGCTGTAGAATACGCACTGCTGCGAAATGGAACATGAAATACATCTAATCCTGTCAGAATAAATGCCGGTTACAGCCACCGCAGCGCGAGGAGAAGCAGGGGATTGTACGGGGGGGATATACGCTCCTGTATGGCCTTCTGTCTACACCTGCGTCCCTCTATGACACTCTCACCTGCACCATGGACCAAACACAATTCAAAGATGAGCTGTCTGCCCTTTACATTCTATTCAAGAGCGTATTTACTTTGCTCTGGGCAGGTGGTGGAGCGTAGGGAGACGTACGGCGGATCCTGGTATGTACAGGTGAAGTAAAGCGATAGTGAGCAGCGCAAGCCACAAAACGCACTCGCTTCCGTTTTACTGTATTAATGTCCTTCGTTAAGAAAGCAATATATTTCAAAGGATTTGTCATAATTTTGCTGTCTCGACATCAGAGCGTTCACATGGAAACATCACTGACTAATCTGCGGATGTTTAAATTTAATCAGCTTGCATCCATAGATTTATGGGACATTGTAATTTCAAAGGCCTCACTTTCCAACTTTGATGGATCGTACAGAAGGATTTGTTGACATCTAATTCAAAGCCTGATTTATTAAAGTTTTAACTCTAAAAGCTGAGGCGAAATTTGAATTTTTACACCATTTTTCAGTAAGACCTATTTTACTCAAATACTAAATAAGATTCAAAATACCCTGGTATTTTTTTATGTTAATAAATTGAATTTTTAATCTGTGTCTGTCCCAAATGTGAGCAATTTTGGCTATTTTTTTCATATACAATGCCTTAATTTTATATGAAAAACCCTTTGGTTTAACTTAAGATAAACTTGCGTTATCTTGTTTTCTGTCTTCCGGCGATTCTAAGTCTTATTTTTTCTAAGGGAGCTGCAATTTTTGTGATTTGTACTTTATTTATTTCAGGGGCGGTGCCAGCGGTGCCATGCTCCTCCATAGCTTCCCCAAAGTTTTTTGCCCCACATACTTGACTAAAAATGTTCAAATGGCAACCACAAAGTGCTGAGACTACCATAAAAAATAAAATAATTCCATATTAGGTTTTATAAATCACTACAGAGGCTGACCGCGTTTAAATTTGTTTAAAACTCAAACGACTCAAACGTGCCGCTCCTCCAACCAAAAATCTCTGGCGCCTAATTTATTTATGCTGTGTTCGTTTTGAGTCACCTTCATCTATGGAACAGGATCAACACTAGAAAGTCTCCTGCTCTGTGAGGTTGAGTTACATCGTAAGTCTACCTTGGGGATTCACTGCTCTTTGGTGTGGCCCCAGTTCTAAGCATCTCACTTCAAACCAAACCCACAATCCGTAAAGTGTGTTTCCTCCGACTTCAATATCCCCCGAGGACCAGTGAACGGTGAGCGCACTCTGTCACTTTCTTCGCTCGACAGGTTGAGCTTTGCATTACACTCAACTATGAGTAACAGTCCGAAAAGGCTCTTACGCATTATCTAACTGCAAAAGCATCATTACTAATGTAAGAGTAAACAAGTTTAAGACACCCTGTGAAGGATTCTCCTCTTTTATTGAAGCGGTGATGTGGGATGCATTGATGACACATTTAAACGCTTAGGGAAATAAATCACAAAGTATTAAGATAATTTGAAATCTTAGTGACAGCGAAATAAACAACGCAAGCAGAAAGTATCATTGCCACGGTGTCTGGAAATGTTATCTGCTTCGCCCACGTGTATGTGAATAAATGCACAATAATACATGGTGGTACAGAGACGAGAGGATTCTGAAATGCACGGTGGACTTTGATTATGAAGTGTAAGACAAAAGCAGTCAATATATTTACAGAAAAATCAGCCCCGGATAACGACCCGAACAGAGCGTACAGCGTCGTGAAGGTTAAAGAACTTTATAGAATTCGAATCTGAGCGGGTTTGAATCTCTCGTGTTCCACCATCACTCACCTTTTCCAGCGTTAACGTTTGGAGGCCAGCTCAGAACGGCAGCCATGTTATTTTCATTCTTTATTTAAAACGTCAGTGTAATCCCTCAGTCGTCCAGGTCTGATCCACAGTAAAAGAAAAATTCAAATCCGTCAAATGGACAGAAGTTGTAGGAGTGAAGACGTTTCGCTGCTCATCCAAGCCGCTTATTTGAATTTTTCTTTTACTATTTAACCAGGAAAGTCCCACTGAGATTTGAACTCTCATTTTGTGAGTCCTGACCCCCATTGTACATGTTTTAACGGTAGCGTTTAGTACCAGGAGGAAACCTACGCAGACACAGGGAGAACATGCAAACTCCACACGGAAAGACCAAATGCCGCTGGGTCGTCCAACTCAGGACCTTCTTCTGTGAGGCACTAACCGCTATGGCCATAGGTGTTAATGTATGTGAATAAAAGCACAATAATACACATGGTTTAGAGAGCAGAGGGTTCTGTATAAGACAAAAGCAGTCACTATGGGCTTTGGGCTTTACAAAAATAAACTGAATTGAAAAAAAAAAAAAAAAATTGAAACTATATTTCTCGAAAAAAACAGCCCTGGATAACGACCCAGACACAGCGTACGGAGTCGTGAAGGTTATACAACTTTATAGAATTAGAATCTGAGCGGGTTTGAATCTCTCTTGTTCTTGAGCAAGACACCACCATCACTCACCTGTTCCAGTGTTATTGTTTGGAGGTCAGCTCAGAATGGCAGCCATGTTATTTTCATTCTGTCTTTTACCAGGAATTTAGCTTTGCTATTCTAAATATGCAGTACAAATTTGGCAAACTTACCCTGGCCCCCATTGTACATGTTTTTAGTGGTAGGGTTTAGTACCAAGAGGAAACCTATGCAGACACAGGGAGAACATGCAAACTCCACACAGAAAGACCAAATGCCGCTGGGTAGACCAACTCAGGACCTTCTTGCTGTGAGGCACTAACCGCGTTGACACCGGATAATGACCCAAACACAGCGTACAGCGTCGTGAAGGTTATACAGCTTTATAGAATTAGAATCTGAGTGGGTTTGAATCTCTCGTGTTTTTGAGCAAGACACCACCATCTCTTATCTTTTCCAGTGTTACTGTTTGGAGGCCAGCTCAGAATGGCAGCCATGTTATTTTCATTCTTTCTTTAACCAGGTATTTAGCTTTGTTGGGTTTTGCTATTCTAAATATGCAATACAAATTTGGAAAGCTTAGCCTTAGCAAACAACACAATTCTAGCCAAAATATATTATTTAAATTACTAAGTGAGAAATTCATATTTGGCAACAATATTCCCCAGATCACATAAGTCTCAGCATGAATTTCCTCTAATGTTTGTGCCAGCTGCTTTAAAAGACAAGTTTTATTTTGAAGACAAATGCGGAAATATTACTGTCGTCGTAGTGACAATTACTTTTTTCTGACAAATACTGAGACTTTAGACTTTTCATCGGCCAAAATCTTTTCCAGAACTCTTTTGAGCAAATGGAGGAAGGCATGTCCATAGGTGTTAATGTTCCGCAGTAGAGTCATGGGTTCAATTTCCAGACTGGTTGTGCTTTTTGCTTTGTTGTCTTGTATGTACATCTTGTAAGTATAATGACAAATCAAACACTTGAAAACCATTACCTTTATTATTACGTCACAGTTGCACATAATGTTCTTAAGAAAAAGAACAGCACCTGACAGACTTCTGTCTTTGTTGGTATAAAAAAAGAGATTGCCTAATAATAATACTCAGGGATAAAAAGTACATAAATCAAAGATAATATTTGAAGTGGAGTGATCCAAACTTACCCAACCTTGAGATATTGTTGCGATTGTTCTTGCATTTTTGAGGTTGCTGGATCAAAACGTTAACGCTAGGTAAATGAATAAAACAGTACAACAACACGACTTTTTTCTGCTCCCTGGGTTAACTACAGTTCCTTTTGGTGTTTACACTCCATTATCAGGTCTTTTACTGAGGTGGTAAACCAGATCAAGAATGTCAAGAGATGATATAATCCCCAAAGGCAATTACACGGAGGTCAATGAGCGAAGGACGACCCTAAAAACAGAAAAGCCCCACACGATCAATATTTCACACACACACACACACACTGACACCGACTCGTATGTGTACAGCCCCTCACCACCCCCATCTGCTCTATAACACCAGGCCCAAATGACATTTTAATAGCCCCTCTATATCCTATTAGCATGGATCTACTCCGCTCACAAAATGATACTTTCAACCTTTACTTTTTCAGTTTAGTTGAAGCATCCGAGGGCCCCCATCAAGGCCCCCCACTGACAAGACAAGACGCTTTGATCACAACACAATGTGGGGTGTTAAGAGACTGGCTCATTTAGTGAACTTGATAGCAAAACTGTGGCTGGAAGATGCACTTAAAAGTAAGCAGGACTTCAAAGTGGTATCCTACTGGGTTTAAACTTGTCACTTTGAAAATGTTTATATTCTCTAGTTTGATTGAAGCTTTTCAAAATCAACAGAAATCATCAGACGTTCAAACACTACGGTTGTGTTTTTATTCCAAGCAAATATTTTTACAAATATGAGCAATTTCAGAGAATTTGGCTTTGTTGGGTTTTGCTAATCTAAATATGCAAATTTGGCAAGCTTACCCTTAGCAAATAACACAATTCTAGCCAAAATATATCATTTAAATTACTAATTGAGGACAACACAAATTCATATTTTGGAACAATATTCTCCAGATCACATAAAATCACCAATCTCAGCATGGATTTACTCTTATGTTTGTGCCAATTGCTTTAAAAGACAAGTTTCATTTTGAATACAGAATACAAATACAGAAATATTACCATCTTTGTAGTGACAATTCCTATTTTTTCTCTGACAAATATTGAGACTTTAATCTTTTCATCGCCCAAAATGTTTTCGGGAACTCTTTGGAGCGAATGGACCTATGGCAGCTACAAAAGGACCTTTGTTCCAGCTGAAGTGCCCTGAACAAGTGATGTTGTTATATTTAACTTATTTATGCCCCTTTGCACATGTGCCGTATTTGTACTTTTCTTTCTAATGGGGTTTTAGTTCTTTTAGTCTGCACTATGTTGTCACTTTTCAAGATAAAGATGTGTATATGTATGAATGAATGAATGAGCTGACTCATTGCCAAATAAAATGTATCTGTTGGCACCAATAAAATAACCTTGAACTTTGAACCTTGACCCTGTATACAGCCAGAGGAATTTGCGTGTTATGTTGTGGGTTCGCAAAGTCATGAGAATCCATCTTGTCCTGCGTCTGCGTTGGGACTCGAAACACAGGATGACCAGTCCAATCATGGCGTAGCATTGTGGTTTGGGCAGATGTCAAAGGTCAAGTGCCCAAACGAATCAAAACAAACATGGCTGGCGTCAATCGACAATTTTTAGTAGTATTTTTTGAGAAACTTGTGAACGGAAGTGCTTTGTCTCTCAACAGGATTCAGCTGTTCCACTGTTGCGACGCTTTTAACGTCTTTTAACGTCGAGTACTACACATTTCAATCTGGCTTCAGTAACTGAATAAACACAGTGACCAGTAAATGTTGAACACCACTTTCGTTAACATGTGGACCTGTCACGATAACTTCTGAAGTTCGATATATCGCTGAAGTAAATATAGACAATAAACGATAATATTGAAACAAATTTACGTCACTGACACAAAAACCCAAGGGCAGATTTAAACCACAAAAACTATTCTAACTCTACAATATTGTATTAAAAAAACAACAGCTGCAACAAATAAACAGCAGAAGGAAACACTTTAGTACTAAGTTTGCATCTGTAATGAGCCATAGAAGTTATTCATTCAACCTTTTGTGGCTTAAATCGGATTATATAACCAAAAAATAATCAAAAATGTCCGAGTAGTGCATGTACTCACGATAAATATTGACCCCAAAAAATATATAGTTCCAGCTTTCATAAATAGTAAGAGAAATACAAAAAGTTGTAGGAGTGAAGACGTTTGGCTGCTCATCCAAGCCGCCAAATGTCTTCACTTCTACAACTTTTTGTCCAGTTGACGGGTTTGACGCAGAAATCCTTTCACGTACAGAACGATAAGTCGATATAGTATTTACAGGCCCTATTGGCAAAACAAAAAACTGGCTTCTAATAGTTCCCCAGTGGTTGTCTCACATTGTAAACATGCATTCGTAACACTTTCCTCGTTATTATCATCAAACTCGAGCTCCAATCGTGCGTTATTCACTCCTGAGGTTGGTGGCAGGGTTAAATCTTTACGCGCAGTCACACTCAAATACTCTGGAGTCGCTTGTTGTTCCAGTCGCCCGCTAAGCTCCCGGGGCCCCACTGCGACAGATATTAGCTCAGCGTGTGCTTTCTGATAAACATGATCACACGTTTCTGCTTGAGCCAAGAGTCAGGCATAGTTTGAAGTTAAAGGTGTTTTTCCATTGCAGTTGGATAAGCGCTAAGTGAGAGTTAGGGCGGTGTGGTGTCTACGAAGAGTTTAGGTCAATGGTCCACCCGAGCTGCTCTTCTGCGTTTGTTAATTGGAGACGAACAAACCTCTGACATCGATCAGTTAAGCCGCTCACCTTTGACCCCTGGGTTGGATGGGGCAGAAAATGGATCTTTGCTCTAATTGGATTTGAATATTCGGTTGCAAAGTCTTTTTTTTTTTTGTTTGATTTGTATTTTTCTATATCCAATCATTTCAAATAGATTGGCACATGCTTTAAAAACACAAACTGTTTCTATTTGTTTATATGAAATTGTGATTTCATTTGAGAACAAAAATTAGGAAAAGCCAGCCAAGTAAAATATCTGGTTTCGCGGGAGTTGATTCTCTGGCGACTGAACGCAATCAAATCAAAATCTCAATTTGATTTATTTTCAAATCAAAAAAGGCTGCAATTATTGTGTATCGTTTGCAGAATAATTGTCTTTTTATGGAAAACAAACTTGTGATTCTTGTATAAGCTATTCATTGTTCAAATGTGATAAAGATGTGTACTATAAACAAAATCCAAATTTTAATCAAATGCAAATCCAATCACAATATTTTCCAAAATGGTGGAGCCCAAAACAACCAGAATAGTTAAAATCTTCTCGCTAATGTCGTCCTGAGATAAGCTCTGGGTGTGACACTTTTATATGGGGCTTTTAAAGCATTTTACATCAAGGAACCACTCACACATTCACACACATTCATCCTGTAGCTCAGTTGGTAGAGCAAAGGTTGGCGGTTCGAATCCCACTCTCGAAATAAACATCATTGGTTGAGCTTTCAGAATCACTGACCCACAGGTTGCCGGTGCGATTCCAGCTCCCACAGATGAATGCTGTCGCTGTGTCCTTGGGTAAGACACTTAAGCCGCCTCGCTTCCAGTGTATGAATGTGTGTGTGTGAATGGGTGAGTGGTTCCTTGATGTAAAGCGCTTCGAGTGCCTTGAAGGTGGAAAAGCGCTATATAAAAATGTGACTATTCATACACCAGTGTACACAGACAACAAACTTGTGATTCTTGTATTAGAAGTGGGTTAAGTGTCTTGCCCAAGGACACAATGACAGCAGACTGTTCAACAAATGATGTTTATGTCGAGACTGGGATTTGAAACACCAGCCTTTGGATCAGTGGACAAACACAAACACCGACTGAGCTAAAGTCCCCCCTAACGAGGAATAATGAAGTAGACCTCACACACCTTACTGTGCCTGGATTATAGTTTTCTGATCTTTAACATAAAAGCAAATTTGATGGATGGCAGAAAAATGGTCATAAATTCAACCAAAACATGCTCAATAAATGTGAAATACCGAGTCTAAAACTGCAGGTTCACAGTCGATCATTTTTATCTGGTGCCTGGAGTTGCTGAGCGAGCCTGTTTAGTCCCGTCTCCACACACCAGTGACATACATGCTGTTAATGACACGGGTAATGGCGGAATATGACAGCAGTTATTCATCAGCCACTGTGTCTTCAACAATCACGAGAGAGAGAAGATGGAGAGAAAGGTACGAGGAGGGAGAGACATAGAGAAAGAGAGACAGAGAGAGGTGTTAAGGGTTACGTCGTTTTGGTCCCGCTAGCAACTTGGGGCAGTTCAATTTTAAGCATTACATCTTAACTTTATACTAATTTCATTTGTCCTGCTCATAGTTTCAACCAAAAAAAGAAAAAAAAATATGATTGGAAAATATATGCGCCCAAAATGTATGTAAAAGATATTTTTGTTAGTCGTGATCTCAGATTCCCTGACCAGACATAGATTAAACACAATTTTATAGATTTAGCAGTAATCAAGTTAAAGGTGCAGTACGTAACATTTTTGAGTGCGTTACACTATCTGCTCATCTATAAGGGTGATGTTATTGTTTGGCCTGCAATGTTCCGCAGTACGGCATTAGACTTACAGTAGATATCTTACATTTATTCAGTACATGTGTTTTTATTGATCCAAAATGCATTGAAAAACACGGAATCACTGTGAGCAGGGTCGTCTCTCCACAGATCTAACCTGTAGCTCCATGGAGACAAGCAGACCAGAAAAGTTACGTAGTGCAGGTTTAATTGTGGCTTGTAAAAATTATGAAAAAGACTGACAACAGTGGCCGCTGATGCGCAAAAGTTGGTAAATGGTCATGTTTTTATATAGCGCTTTTCCACCTTCAAGGCGCTCAACGCACCACTCACACACACATTCACTGTCTTGCTCAAGGACCCAACGACAGCACTCACCCGTGGGAGCCGGAATCGCGCCGCCAACCTGCGGGACTGTGGATCTGACCGCTCAACCGACGATGTTTACGTCAAGAGGGGGATTCGAACCGGCAACCTTCGGATCAGCGGGCGAACGCCAACTGAGTCACAGTCGCCCGTCCAGTTCATGTCAGATCGCAACCATCGAAACCACGGCGACTTAACAGGGCAACGATTCACTCGGATGAAAAACTGATGTTAAAACTTTAAAACAAAAGTTGAATTTCTTTTTTGTACAGAAATTGACATAAAAATAGCAGAAAGCGGTTCACGTACTGCCTCGGCTGTCAGGTACGTGCACTATGCCTAGGGACATTAAAGAGGTTGTTCTTGAGCAAATACAATGGTTTAATTAAGGGAGGTTGACGGCTGAGTGTGTGACATGAGCGTTCGCGCGGAGGCACACGGAGCAGATGGGAAATGTTGCCTACTTCAGAGCATTACTTCATTTCACGGCCATTTATCCAAAAGAATAGACTAATACAAATCTATTTCAAAGACAGAGCTCCAATTTTCAAGTGAGAGTGTGGAGGGGGATTCATCTTCAAGTGTAATGTGGAACAAGATAAATGAATAGAGTGTTTTTTATTGCTTGTATATACACATCTTGTACTGATGCTGATCTACCGGTGGTTCTCAACTGGCGGGTCAGCGTCCAAAAGTGCGTCTCTGGGCCTTTGCCAAAAATAGCAGTCGTTAGCAGCCTTACCATCTAAACCTAAATCATGAGAACATCGTGGTGAAAGGGTCAAACTGCCAGTTGGTAGAGGGTTTGTCCACTGATTCGGAGGCTGGAGGTTCGAATCCCGATCTCGACGTAAACATCATCGGTTGAGCGGTCAGATCCGCTGCCCCACAGGTTGGCGGTGCGATTCCAGCTCCCACAGATGAATGCTGTCGGTGTGTCCTCGGGCAAGACACTTAACCCACCTCGCCCCCAGTGTCTGCGTACTCTGGTGTATGAATGTGTGTGTGAATGGGTGAGTGGTTCCTTGATGTAAAGCGCTTTGAGGGACTTGAAGGTGGAAAAGCGCTGTATAAAACCGGTAGCAGAGGTTAGGGTTAGACGCTTCAGATGACTTTGTTACTTTGAGGTATGTCCATGATATCAAGGGTAGAGTAAAACAGACATTTTGATTTGGGTCGCAACCATGGTTCAATCAGATGATCGTTTATTTTAATGTATTTAAATGACTCACCTTAATCACACCGTAAGTACTGATGATTAATACTGTTTACTGCTTCTGTCTGGGTTCTTGTAGCATAAGAAAAATTCTGGGACCTTGCAAGGAGTTAAAATATAGTTGGATGGATAGTGTTCTTCATCTGACTTTTTTTTTTTATCAGATTTTTTTTTTTTTATCCGATACGATACCGATACTTGGCCTTAGTGTACTCACCGATACCAGTCTGTATTAGCATTGTTGTTGTGTAAGCACTGTTGTGTTAACGCTGTTGTCGTGTTAGCGTTGTTGTCGTGTTAGCACTGTTGTCGTGTTAGCGTTGTTGTCAGGCTGCACTCGCTGTAGTTATTTTACCAAGTTCAGGGTACACACCAAAGGCTAAATGAAGGCATCAAAGAGGTAACACAAATGTCTTTTCTGTCATGATTAGCGTGTTTTAAGTGAAACTGCATTTAACCTGCTCTGGGCATTAGCGTTTGTATTTGCCGCATACGTCGACAGCAACAGTGCTCGCATCTACGGGTCCTCATTCTGAAAAATACAAAGTGGTATCGCATCGGTATCCGAGTACACGCGGATACCGATACCTGAAAAATGTGTGGCATTGGAGCCAGTATCGGTATCGGAACAACCCTAGTTATGGAGGCACAAAATGTAACGACGAAGCATTATGGGTTTTACGGTGATGAAAATATCACCATGTCAATTAATAATAATAAAATATAAATATAAATATAAATATAAATATATTTAAAACTGGTTCATATATATCTGTATAATTACACAAAATGGTGCTTTTGTTTATTACAGTTTTGCTCATACCTGGCGTTTGATTTACTGTACAGTCTTGGTCCTCCAGCCACTTCTTCTGTATTTTTGTTTCTTCTTCATGTGACCTTGCCTTGCCCTTAATATAAGTTCGGGGTTTGACCACTGCCTCTTCCCTTTGTAAATCCAGTATTGGGAAGAGGTCAGTCATCTATAGTAACCTCATGTGTCCTTTTGTTATTATTTTTGCCTTTATTTACATCCGTAATTATATTTTACTTGTATTTAAGTTGATATTGAGCTCTGATGCTGCTCCTTTGTTTTCATTTAGTCATGCTAACTCTGTCCATTATCTCCTCTCCTGTAGTTTGGGCTGGACCGATAAACTGCGGCACATGTTGATCCTATTTTGTACTATTGTGAACCAGATTAAACGGAGAGTGAATCAAAAGTTCCCGCTGTGTCCCATGGCTCCTTAATGCATCACAAACTGCACAAAAAAACACAACGCAGAAGTCCACCGGTCACATTTAGAACGATCAAAGGTTATCAAATGTTGCCTATAAACAGGAAGTTGAAACCCACACATACCTAAAACCAAACGCATTGCTAACACACTGGACTAACTAACCCCATATCTCCAGACTCTAAAAACTATGATGCCTGCCGTGTTATCTCTCAGTCAACGCAGACCCGATCAATACAGTAATGAAGTCGTTGAGCGTTTTTTATTACAAGAATAATCTGGACACCATGACGACAGGGTGGGGTCGATCTGGCTCCGATTCCTCCGCAAACCGCCGTTCCATCCCACTGATTACACATACGGCCCTGCGCATTTTGACCCCCGAAGCCTCTCCCTCTTTCTCTCTCCGTCTCCGCCTCCCCCGCCTCGTGCTCCTCCTAATCGATGGCGGAGGCTTTGCAGTCGTTTAACACGCCTGCTCTTTCTCCTCTCCGGTGTGCGCCAGGTGACACATTACATTAATAAATAAATAGGCGAGGGAGGAGGGACGGTGCGGGGGGGGGACTCATCACGGAACCAATGATGGGACAATTATCTCATAGCAAACAACCGCTTCGCCATCACCTGCCACAATCGAAAGAATCAATAGGACTCGGGGGAGAGATGGAGAGAGCCGAGGGAGGAGGGGTTTGGAGGTGTTGATAAAACCGGGGAGCGGCTCTACTCGGCCCACCGCGTAAAACATATCGCGGAGCTGCACGACCCTAGGTGCTACTGAAGAGCCTTATTATTCACACTAAGCAGCTAATGGTCTGTTTTTCGCCCGGAGTAGTTTGTTTCCAAAGACTCAACATTACAGAAACAGCATTCAATTTAAAGAGAGTTATTGATTTTGAATTTCGGATCGCCTGATGCCAAGAGGGCTGAATCGGAGGGACATCCAATGGTATTTGTCAGCTCTAGTTTGTGTCAAAAGGGTGCGCGACAGAAATGGCCCCTCAGTTTGTCACAAACCATGGATTTCAGGGGATTGATCTGCAGGGCAAAGGTCAGGATACTCAAGATTTCGCTAAATAAAAGTATTCAGGTGTTGGTTATGGGCTGGATGGATGAGCTTGAGCGTTAAGGAGTGAAAGTAGCTCAGTTGGTAAAGCGTTTGTCTGCTGATCTAAAGGTTGGTGGTTTGAAACCCGCTCTCGACATAAACGTCATTGGTTGAGCTGCAGATGGAAAGTCGCAGTAGCTAAATTTGGTACAAATCATCTTTTCTTTTGTAAGATTAATGAATGTCCCTGACAAATAAAGAATAAAGAAAGAAAGAAAGAAAGCGGTCAGATCCACTGACCCACAGGTTGGCGGTGTAAGTCCAGCTCCCACAGATGACTGCTGTTGTTGTGTCCTTGGGCAAGACACTTAACCCACCTCGCCCTCAGTGTCTGCGTACACTGGTGTATGAATGTGTGTGTGAACGGGTGAGTGGTTCCTTGATGTAAAGTGCTTTGATTGTCATGAAGCTGGAAAAGCGCTATATGAAAAATGTGGCCGTTTACTATTTAATAGCATTTCCGTTAACAGTCGAGCTCTGAGTATGTGGTATTATGGCATATAATGTAAAATAAAATACATTAACCATTTTCGCCCTATAGTAATAAACTGTCAAGGATTTCCACCTGCTGCAGAGGTTAAAGTAACAGCGGAAAACTCTTTATACAATATAGACAGAATTATAGAGAACATATTGACTAAACCAGGTGAGTTGCTCTACATTTCCTTTCACAACAGCAGTTTGATTTTCTCCATTTAGACTTAGTTTGATCAAATAAATACTGTATTACACAAAATGGACTCGCGAGTTTTAAGCCATGTCATGTTACCTCCTTAAAAACACACCTGGAGTTGTGTTTTGTTTCATTCACACATGTTTGAGTAACACTTTATCATTAGTCTGTCTACATCTCCAAAGCACAAAACGCTCTGCTCCACTTTGTGATGTCATGTAGCGGTAGTTTTCAAGTTAACAGCTCCTTTTACCTTTTGTTTTGTAGAGATTGGGAATTCCAGGGCTGAAATCATTCAAATGATTCTAGTGAAGGTGTATGGAGTATAAAAACACAGTGGAGCACTTCCTGTATCACCACATGACATCACAAGGTGGAACAGAGTGTTTCTGTTTAAGAGAAAAACTCAAATACATGTAGGATTTATGTGTGAATGAAACAAAACACAACTCCAGGTCTGTTTGTGACGAGGAAACAACATTATAATGTAGATCAATAAATAGCATAATATGGGCCCTTTAAGGCAGATTTGTTTGTTTTTATTTTCTTTTTTTCTTTTTTTGCAAACCGTATTGGGTCTGTCGCTTCACTGAAACCATATATCATTAAAAGTCACTATATTATGATATTGTAGACTGTCACAATAAAAAGCAGCTGCAAATACACAGACCATGATCCTTTGCTCCATTTTAGTGCAGCCAACATGATGAAATGACCCTAACCCTTTTGGAATTTGACTGTAATGCCCTGACAAGCACTACAGGCTGGTTAGGGCATTTTAAGGGGAAAAGTTCACCATTCCAACAATGCAGCAACACTAAGTCAAAAGAAGAAACTGGAAAAACTGAACAATCCCTTCAATAATCTATGTACCTACCTCTAAAATCACAACAAACACATCATATTTACCGGCGAGATCAACCGCCCTTAGCATTTCTAACACTGCAGTGTCCGCAGCACCTTCTCGAACCCCAAACTCTTGTGTGCGCAGTTGAAATATATGCTCACAATGCACTAGTCCAATTCTCTCCTGTAAATATGACTGTGTTGACCTCCGCCCACGCTCCACCGCGACTTTATAAGCTATCTGTTTTCTGTCTGGCTGTTTAAAAAAACTCTTATTTTCACCCTCGGACTTCACAAAATGGTCTGCCGCGGTTGCTATGTGACCAAACTGTAAAGGTATTTCACACATAGACGTCACATGGAGACTTATTTAAAGGATAAAAAGCGTGGCGGCAAAGGAGGATCAGAAAAGAGGGCAAAAGATTGAAAGGTTTTGACAAGAGCGGAGAGGGAAAGCTTGGTTTTATTGTAGCGTATGCATAATCTTCTCTGCAGGTTACCACAGCTTATGAGCACAGTTAATCCAATTTTGATGAAGACGGGAGGGCACTTATCCATTTGGTGCAATTAAATGAATTCAACATGGCTGTTCTTTTGCTTGGAACTTCTTAGATGGGTAAAAACATTATGTGGGTGTATGCGAGACTGTGCATGTGATCATGTACAGTGCTGTATTCTCAAATGAGTAGGAAAGAGTTATGGAAACGTGGTTCTGTCGCGCTAACTTTCCTCCAGTTGTCATGGCAGTCCCACTTTAGAAGCCTTATTAGGAGTTACATAAAGGTGTAGCTCACTGGCGCCATTAGCAACCACGCGTTCAGCAAACCCAGTGCTACTGCTCATGTCTGTTTCTATAGACTGACAACTAACAACTTTCTGATCTATGTTATTATGCTGTTTCCTCATCACAAACAGACCTGGAGTTGTGTTTGGTTTCATTTATATGTTTAACACACAAACCCTGCACATTTAGGCTTCTTCTCTCAAACAGAAAACACCGTTCCACCTTGTGATGTCATGTGGTGATACAGGAAGTGCTCCACTGTGTTCTTAAACTCCACACACCTTCACTAGAATCATTTGGATGATTTCAGCCCTGGAATTGCCAATATCTTCTGAACAAAAGGTAAGAGGTAACTTGAAAACTGTAGCTCCATGACATCACAAGGTGGAACAGAGCGTTTTGAGCTTTGGAGATGTAGACAGACTAATAATAAAGTGTTACTCAAACATGTGTGAGTGAAACAAAACACAATTCCAGGTCTGTTTTTGAGGAGGTAATAACATTATAAGGCGGCTTAACGCTCACAAGAGTCAATAGCGTGGCTTAATATGGGACTTTTTTGAATATATGGACTTTAAAATGCACTTTAATAATGTAAATGTAATGAACGACAATATACTCATGTTATACCTACCTCTATTACATAATATTCTGTTATATGTGCTTGATCGCTGTGGTTAGATGCTTAAACTTAATTTCGTGAAAACCACCTGACCAAGAACTAAATTTCAGTTGCTAATTTATGTTGTCAGTGTGACGGTCGAAGAGTAAGGATGAAAATTCTATATCTAAATCTATGTATACAATATAAATATTCATAAAGTCCTGTGCTCCTTGCCATGTGCTATAGAAAGGCATAATCTCATTAACTGCTTTTGTCAGTCAGTTCATACCTGACACACCTCGATTAAAAGCTTTCAACCAGAAGTCAGCATTTTTCTGTGCTGTGCTGAGATTGCAATTAGCTTTAGCATTGTTAGCACTGTTAGCTTGAAATACTATAGTTACAGTTACAGTGCATCACAGTGGGGGGTGTGGTGTGGCGTAAGGAGAGCACTGTTTTTAATAACATTTTGAATCATGACTGACCTCACAGATGTAACTGTCGCTACACGTTTGGGCCACTGGACCATTTGTTCTTCTCTGTGTCTATGGACAACAGAGCTCCTGTGTGTGCTCATATCTGCTGAACAGTGGGTGATAAAGAAGCTCTTCTTCATTAAAATTAACGCTTTGTTTACCCAGTGGAGTTCTGTCAGTGGAACCTTCCATTAGTGGAACTTTCCATTAGTGAAACCATCCATTAGTGGAACCTTCCATTAGTGGAACCTTCCATTAGTGGAACCTTCCATTAGTGGGTGTTCTCTTGGATGCAGACTGTTCAAATAACCCTGCCTAAACACTGCTCTTATACTTATTGTAAAATTTGCCATCATTGATGACAACATGAAAGGTCACTTTGCACTGACCTGTTCTCTGTGCTTTTAATCCAGTGACAGCGAAATGTTCAGGCGGCTCCTATTACAACATTTAATGGAACTAAGCTTTACAAAGAAACCCAGTTTGACTCACTTCTGTATTAAAGCACCTCACCAAAAGCAATCATAGACTTCTCAATCAATACTGCCACTGGGGAATTAGTACAGCAATATTTGTCACTCAAAGAGTGTGAGGCAAAAGTTGTGGAGATATTTGAGCTGTCAGAAAGCTGCCGTTGTTTGTTTAACTGAAGCTTATGTGAATTCTGCATATACTTTGCTTGACTCTTCAAAGTCAGTCTGATGAGCCGTGAGGACTTGTCATTGTAATGAGCGAGCCTCATTATGAACCAAATCACCCGCTTCTCTTAGGAATTCAGCCTGGAGAGCGCTCTTTGAGGTAATTAAAGCACTGCCATGCTTCATACAGCATGTTACTGTGACATCAGTAAACACACAAATGGACACATTGGCCATAGCTGACTTAAGCTGAGAACAGTACATGTTAAAAATAGTAGTCCTTCTTACACAACAATAGGCCATGTGAATATGAACTTATATTTTAACCACCTGATAATGTTGAGTATTCGCTGCCAAACCAGACGTTTAAGTACAGATCCGATCATGACCCGTGGTGCATGCAAAGATTTTATTTTTTTCCCACTTCTGTCAATTGTAAAAGAAAATATTTACTTATTTATTTTTACAACTAGTGCTATTTTTTTTTAAATAGAACAAATCTTTTCATGTGGCACAATACCACACCATCAGTTACTCGGAAGATACATCAACCCCCTGATGATGTTGATTGTCTATTTCCCAAAACTAAAATTGTAACTCCATGTGGTACATATCCAAATTCAAATGACTTTTATTCTGTCACACTCTACACATTAAAAGTTGAATATAGTGGTGTGAGAAATCTGTGGAGATTCGAAAACCATTTGGTTTTCATTTGTTCCCACAAAGAAGGAGAATGCTCACAATTACTTTCTGTTAACAAAGTGTCAGTTTTACCAAAGGCGTTGAAACAGCACGGACCTCAGCAAGACCTTTCAACAACATAATGTATAGGTTTGGAAATGAACTTGTTTTGAGCGTCTGAGTTAAGAAATGTTGGTGATTAGTTTGATGAAAAAATAGCAGTATGTGTAATTTCCCCGTTGCCTCATGCTGCACGTTCTGATAATGAAACTCTTTAAATGGTCTCATTTTTATACAGCACTTTTCCACTTTCAAGTCACACAAAGCACTTTACCTGAAGGAACTGTTGACACATTCATACACCACTCTACGCAGACACTGGGGGTGAGGTGGACTAAGTGTCTTGCCTGAGGACACAACAACAACATTCATGTGTGGAAGCTGGAATCACCCCGCCAAACTGTGGGTTGGTGGATCTGCCGCTAAACCAGTGATGATTATGTCGAGAGCAGGAATTGAACCGGCAACCTTTGGATCAGTGGATAAACACTCTACCAACTGAGCTACTGTTTCCCAGCTTTACTCAGCTGCTGGGATGATACATGTGACGTCATATTTTAAACACTTAACCATGTATATTAACTATTATTATGGTTTGAGTGAACTGTACAGACCAGCGCCAGTGTTTAGATGTGACCGGTGACACCTGTGCACCATCTGTACCCTGTACCCCCCGTGACCACCGCTGCTGACAACGCTACAAGAGCCGCATACAAAACCTTTGAACACGTCTCACTCCTCTTCTCTTCGCAGGGTAAATACAAAGACGCTTTTATGACGAAAACCACACCAAGTCCTATAGTTTAATACTGAGCTGGAGGACAGCTCAGGATTTTTGGTAGGATTTGCTGTTTAACTGTCAGACTGCACAAACCGCCACAAAGTTCAAAGTCTTCTCTGTCAGCACAAATGGACTGCAGTTAAATTGTTTTTTTCCACAACAGCTTCAGAAAATGGTGCCATTATTCAATTCCAAAGCTGTGATAATTGTCAGTTGACAGAGCTTATGAACTCATGAACAGGAAGTGCCAATCCCCAACAAAGTGACAGCGAGAAGCTCCAATGTGTCTTTCAAAACAGTGTAAATATCCCATAGGGACGACAGTAACTGGTTGTTCACAGATCTGAAGGTTGGCGGTACGAATCCCGCTCTGGAAATAAACATCATTGGCAGTGTCTGCGTACACTGGTGTATGAATGTGTGCGTGAATGGGTGAGTATTTCCTTGATGTAAAGCGCTTTGAGTGACTTGAAGGTGGAAAAGTGCTATATAAAAACGTGACCACTTACCTGTTACCATAGGTCTACAGGTCCTTACCATCCAACTTGAATTAGGACATTGTGAAATTCTAGAACACGAACACAAATTATTATTCAAATCTATTCCTGTTCAACTTATTCCAATCGCTAATATCAAATCACTTGATCATACAAAATTTGCATAGAAACGAGTCCAGTCAGTGATGGACTAAAATGCAAACAGTCTATGGAGCACTTGTAAAGTCTATAATTACTTCAACAGGTTTAATCTCAGTGTGAACACCACTCGCGTATGATGTAAATCTCAAACCTGTTTATATTACACATCATCATAAACCATTGTAATTGGACTGTAATTACATTTAGACCACAATAAAAATGTAAAAATGAATCACAAAATAACAAAAATGGGCAAACTTGTGAATCGAGTAAGCCAGGCCCATCTACTTCTTATTCGCTGAAAGTATATTGTATTTTACTGCTAACGTTAATGATGAACTGTTAGTCTTTGAATGTCATTGTAATGAAATGTGTATTTTTAATGTTGTTCACCCGTCCAGGGACTGCACCTGCCCACGGACTGCAGATGGAAAGTAGCAGTAGCTAAATCTGGTACTAATCATCTTCTTTTTGTAAGATTAATGAATTTGTACTCGGTCCCTGGTAAAAGAAAAATTCAAATCTGTCAAATGGACAAAAAGTTGGAGCGAAGACGTTTGGCTGCTCATCCAAGCCGCTTCTTCAGTTCTGGACAGATTACTGCTGGACACTGCCTTATATCTATCTTTGAACAGGAATGAGGGCCTTAGACATCATCTATCTCCTATCTATAACTCCATCCTCATCCCAAATCAAAACAAAGAAAACAGTAGGACCAGTCTGCTAATAGGTGTGAGAGCACCCATTAGGTGCCTGAATGATTATGGTAAGTATGACTCAGGCACAGTTCACACTTAGTGTCGCTCATTAGACCTAGACTACAAACAGAAGCTGTAAACAAGCAGGTGTGTTAGCTTCAGGGTAGTTAGCTCCTCTCTTCAGACAGATATAAGGCAGTGTCCAGCAGTAATCTGACCAAAACTGAAGAAGCGGCTTGGATGAGCAGTGCAAGGTCTTCACTCTAAAACTTTTTGTCCAGTTGACAGATTTGAATTTTTCTTGTACAATGGATCAGACCTGGACGACTGAGGGATTACACAAATACATGGCCCCTGACAAATAAAGAATAAAGAAAGAAAGAGACTGTGGGCACCATCGTCATTCAGGTTGGACTATTTTGCATGGGGCTGATCTTGACAGTAAATTAGTTCTATAGGGACTACAGAGCTGTTTTAAAGCCTCCAGAGCATCAGTGCAGTGTTGACTTGTTGGTCACATGAACATAGAACGTTTTACACAAATCAGCAGTACATTATATCAAATTTTAGCGGCAAAAGTTTTTCCCATATTCTCCATTGAAATGAACAGGATTCCCCTAAACCGGAAGTGCAAACACAAAGAAAGCACAGTTTAGTTTAGTTGCATTTACAGTAAAAGTGGGCGGGGCCGAAGCTCAATAACGTATACATTTACTGAAAAGCCTACAATGAAGTCTCCACATCTGTCCCAGTTTCCAAAGACTCTTTTTGCTACAACTTTACAAACAAACATCTATCATCAAGCGAATGCTGTCTCTTGTCATGCAGCGTATATCCATCTGGTCATTAAGGGACTAAAGTCATAACAGACAACATCTCTTCTCCATCTTACAGCTCATTTAATGTTCTTTTTAACTCCGCTGAAGTTGATGGGCAGGGAACATTTGAAATTGCAAGAAGATACAGTGTGAAGGAAGTGTGAAAAGGCCCTTTGGGTGCGTGGAAAAAAAGCTAGCATTCATTAGCCGTACACAAAGGGTTAGCGCTCTTCAGCACAAAAGAATGTCACATAAGAGCTTCTCAAGTGGTGTCCAGCAGGCGAAACACAAGAGGAGAATGGACCTGTACAGCCAGTGCCAAAGATCTGAGCACAAGCAAAGAAAGCCGCTATCTGCCTGAAGGCTCGCTCGCTTGTGTGTTAGAGAAAAAAAAAATCTCAAACGGTAAAGAGGACATATATAAATCAACTTTAAAGGTTCGATATTGCGCAAATTTGCTGTTACCTCATCTAAAACATACCCAGGGTTGCTTCTGATGTTTTGAAGCGGTAGATTTCAAGTTAACATCTACCTTTTACCTTTAGTTCAATAGAGATTGGCAATTCCAGGGCTGAAATCATCCAACTGATTCTAGCGAAGGTGTGTGGAGTTTAAGAACACAGTGGAGCACTTCCTGTATTACCACATGACATCACAAGGTGGAACGGAGTGTTTTCTGTTTGAGAGAAGAACTCAAAAATGCAGGGTTTGTGTGTTAAACATGTGAATGAAACAAAACACGACTCCAGGTCTGTTCGTGACGAGGAA
Source organism: Periophthalmodon schlosseri (assembly GCA_000787095.1). Taxonomy (NCBI): domain Eukaryota; kingdom Metazoa; phylum Chordata; class Actinopteri; order Gobiiformes; family Gobiidae; genus Periophthalmodon; species Periophthalmodon schlosseri. The sequence continues at coordinate 62,271 of KN470167.1, forward strand.
ATAACATTAGATCATAGGTCAGAAAAAGTCGTATGGGCCTTTTAAGTAGATTTCTATGTGCGTCCCCATGGCTCTGTGTTGTGTTTCAATTTATCGGTGCGTATTTGAGTAATCCTGCCTTTGAGGCCCCTATCTCTGACCACTTCTCTGTACTTACTTGAGATTATTCAAAAAAAATCTGACTCCAGGTTGAGATAGTCACATAGCTGTTTTACAACG
>KN470167.1:62580-85396 GCA_000787095.1 Periophthalmodon schlosseri
CCCTTTTAAGTCCTATGTTTTCTGCGTCCCCCTTTTCCTTTCCTTGGATCCTGGCTGTGTGAGCGCTCGCTGCAGATTGGGGGACTGTTTTCCCGCCTGGCCAATCCTGCGTCTCACCTGCGGCCGCCTCCTCTATTTAAGGAGATTGTTCACACCTGTTCGTGGCTGCTGGTCTTTGGGGGCTTTCTGCCATTTTGTCTCTGTGTCTCATTTAGTTGTTAGTCACTCGTTTGTCTCTGTGTGTAACTTTGTGTATGTGAGACACTAGTTTATTCAATTCAATTAATCTTTATTCCGGACTCATGGTCCATTTTTAAAACAGACAAGAACAGTGACAATACAAACAGTAAACATTTACGTTTTAAAAAGACGACCAGACCAGTGTCTCCACGTCTTGGACTGAAGCAGATCGCACTGAATCTTATGTTTGTGAGTGACATTATTATTTCAATTTCTGACTTATTCAGCCTGGAAATAAAACTATACATTAAAGTTCTTAATACAGCAAAGTGTTCACTCGTGCAGCGACAAACATCTCGGTCGCACTGGTCCATCACGGCCTCCTCAAGAGCCACACGGGAAGCGTCATTATGAGCCACCTGAGCCTTTGGAGACTGGCTTTTTTGTAATGAGTCCAGAGGTGGGCAGTGTATAGAGGTGCACAGTATGATTTAAACAACTTTACATCATCAGAACATGAACAGAACATGAACCGAACTTGAACATAAGAGTATGAGCTCGAGCCACAACATCCTGCAGTGTCTATAAATATCATCATCTGCCCTGTCCGCAAGATATTTCATTTTAGTTGTAACCCTCAACACAACATTAGACAGGCAGAAATTAGTATATCTCATGTGCTCGTCCTCTTTGGTCCTACAGATCATGATCAGACTCTTAGTTGCGTTATACTTAATGTCATGCTCCACACCATGAGCTGGACAGATGTTGAGTAGCTGCTGTAGACCAGCCGTGTTCGGACTAAAAACAACCAAGTCGCCTGCAAACATTAAATGATTCAAGACAAGATTTCCAGCCACACAGCCAGTTTTACTTTAGTATAGTTCTGTTTTTGTGTCTCTTGTTTTGTCACTTGATTCTGTTTGTAGGTTTATTTCTGTTTATTTTGGGACACTCGTGGTTTGGTATTGTGTTCTGTGTCCCTTATTTTGTCATTTGTTTTTAATAGACCTACGGGACTAGTTTTTTGTTTTTTTTTTGTTTTTTTTTTTGAGACACAAAACTTGTTAGACGTGTTATTTTTGGATTCATAGTTTAGGTTCTTTTGTTTATATCTTTACGTGAATATTTTAGACCACTTTTGTTACTTTACCTTTTACCATCCTGTTTATTAAATTACAACTTCATTTATACCATTTTAACATCTTGGTTTTTGGTACTTCCCAAACCCTGGCAGAGCTGTCGTAACAGCAACAATAAGAAAATAAAAGTCTACAGCTTAAGTGAAATACCAACTAGTGTCTGAAATCTGGTTCTGTCGACTATGCAACGATAACAAGCTTGGAAGAAAAGCTGGGACCAATCCACTAGGATTTGATGTCCTCACCTCAGAATGAAAAGTACTGAATCTTGAAGGGCCCATGTTATTTATGTTCTAATGTTGTTTCCTCATCACAAACAGACCTGGAGTTGTGTTTTGTTTCATTCACACATGTTTAACACAAAGATCCTGTATGTTTAGGCTGATATCTTCTCTCAAACAGAAAACACTCTATTCCACCTTGTGATGTCATGTGGTAATACAGGAAGTGCTCCACTGTGTTTTTAAATTCCATACACTTTCACTAGAATCATTTGGATGATTAGATTTCAGCTCTGGAATTAGCCAGTCTCTACTGAATTAATAGTAAAAGATAGATGCTAACTTGAAAACTACCGCTACATGACATCACAAGGTGGAACAGAGCATTTTGAGCTTTATTATCATTCCAACGTGTGTATGAAACAAAACATAACTCCAGGTATGTTTTTTGATGATGTGAGATTTAAGCCATGTTATAATGTTGTTACAAGATTCAATTTTGTGTAATATAGGACTGTTTAAAAAAAAAAAAAATACTCTGCTTACCTAATTGTAAACAGATAATGGATCAGAAGAGCTGATGCTCGAGACATTTGAAATACGGTCATGATCAGCTATACTCTGATTTTTGTCTGTTGCTCAAAACTACCCAAAATGCACTTTGACATAAGCATCACAAATGAAAAGAAACATAAGATAATTAACAATAAAAGACTGAAATTACATTGTGATTTCTGCATGTAGTAGTAGTAGTAGTAGTAGTAGTAGTAGTAGTAGTAGTAGTAGTAGTAGTAGTAGTAACCATTTCTTTCACTCAGTCCAGTCTTCAGGCCATGCTGCCAATGGTGGAAACTAACAAAGTAAAAGTAGTAAAGTACTTAAGTACAATTTTTAGGTATCTGTACTTGAGTACATTTTAAGTGGATACTTTTTACTTCACTACATTTGAGAGGTATCCGTACTTTCTACTCCACTACATGTTTGTAGTTTGACAAAATGAAAATATACAAATAAAAACAGATAGGAAAAAAACTTGATTCAACAAATCAAAACAAATCTTGATCAAAATCACTACATTTGAAGCTTTATACGACCTCAAACTCTGCACAAAATACAAAGTACATTTTTAACCGAGTACTTTAACACTTTTGCTCAAGTAGATTTTTTTTCCATGCAAGTTTTTTTTTTTTTTTTTTTGTACTTTTACTTAAATAACAAAATTGAGCGCTTCTTCCACCACTGCCTGCTGTGCGCCCAAGCCTGTATAAAACCACACAGTTGGAAGCAGGTGGTTTGATGCAACAACCTCAAAGCCAGAAGAATCTTTTGAGTGAACTTGTGAGCAGTAATTACGGCACAATGAAGAGCCCATAAGAGCTCCTTGAGTGGGGGCCAGCGTCCCGGCAGGACATGAATGGACGTGGCTGAATCGTTTAGTAGCTAGCGCTCCCGTCTTAGCACAATAACATGTCTAGAGCTCGCGCGCCTGAGGGCCAGTGTGCACCTTCTAAGTGGATCGCTGTGGCGTTGTCACAGAGCGCAGTGGGATGAGGGCAGTGCACTTCTTTCATCACCTAAATCAGCTTTGTCAGGCTCGCTAATGTGGGACGGTGGTGGCTGGATAATGTTTGTGTATGTAAAAGTCAAACGAAGCAGAGCGGAGTTGTGTTCCAGCCAAAAATATATAATATATCCTGGTTTTCATAATTATGACTTTCTTTGGTGGCATAGTAACTGGGGGTTATTGTAGTTTTACATCAGTTAAGTGGCAGTTTGTGTGTAAAAAATACTGACTGCAAAAATGGAATAAGTCTGCCTAAGTCATGGGATCATTTCTAAACTGTAAATGGTCACATTTTTATATAGCGCTTTTCCAACTTCAAGACACTCAAGGTGCTTTACCCATTCACACACCAGAGTACGCAGACACTGGGGGCGAGGTGGGTTAAATGTCTTGCCCAAGGATACAATAACAGCATTCATCTGTGGGTCAGTGGATCTGACCGCTCTACCAATGATGTTTACGTCAAGAGCGGGATTTGAACCGCCAACCTTCAGATCAGTGGACAAACACTCTACTGAGCTACTGTCGCCATTTACACACAGGGATTGGAGGAAGAGGAGGCGAGGAAGCCATTTTTCTGCCAGTTTAAAACTTCATTTAACAAAATAAAAATGTAAAATGGGTTTGTGTTACTCTAATGATAAACTATTTAGACAACTGCAATTTAGACAGGTTCACCTTTATCTTAGATCTGCTGCTCATCGGGAACTAAAATTATAAACTTCACCAAGATTTAGAAAAACAAACAAAAAAAAAAAATCTAGGCAAGTTTTTTTTTGGTAAAATGTGTGTGTAGTCTAAGCTCTTGTGAACTTTATGAGAGGGATTGTGCCGGGTTGTTTGCGAGGCAGGTAGGAGCCGGTCAAGGGCAGAGTTGGATGCTAGCACAGCAGGCTAGCAGCGCTAATTGCTAGCGGACAGTGGTTAAATGTAGTCCCTGTTTGGTTGTCTCGCGGAGCTCTGGATGTTAATGCGATCAGTGTAGGGGAAGCAGAGGGAGTGGAGTTTCGTGCTGGTTGGACAACAGGGAGGTTAATCAGGCGCAGTTTAAGACAAAAGAACTCCAAAGGAAAGCTTTTAGTGGCAGGAGTGGGTTAAAGCTGCACTATGTAACCTTTCTGGTGGGTCCATCCAGGCCCGTTGACAGAAATTTGGGGGCCCGGGGGCAAGAGACCTCACATGGCCCCCCCTCTAATATTGAAAGAGGGTTAAATTCTATGTAGCTAAGACTCTGCGGCCAGGGAAAAAAGACCACTTTGCCCCCCTCTGTCGACTCCCCTGGGTCCACTACCTGCTTGTGTTCATCCTGGAATGTTCCAAGGTATAACACTTAACTTGAAAGACCGGGCAAAGTTACAAGTTAGATCTGTGGAAAGGCAAACCCGCTCAATGCATGTTTTTCAAGATGAAGTGCACCAAATCAGTAACATCTTCATGGAGACAAGAAGAAGCGCAACCCTCAACAGTAAAGTTATACAGCATCTTTAAGAAATTCTCAGTTTTTTTGTTTTGTTTTTTTTATGGAGGGCTGATTTTCGCTTAGAACAGCCTCATATCAAATTATATATATACTTTACCTGTTTATTCTACCTTGTCCAAGTCCCAAGAAATATGAAAGACACGTTAAGAAGTATTTTACAATTTCCTCCAATTGAATAATCTTTGGACTGGTCTTACATAATATACCACCCTCAAGTTTGTATCCTAGAAACAGCCTAAAAATACCCCCACCTCATCATCACCTTAGAATGGAATCTACTGAAGCATGAAAACCAATTAACATTAAAATAGAATTTATGTAAGGCCACTGCCTCAGATTAAATTAACCAGTGCTTCGTCAACAAGTGATACGAGAATTCACAACAAAAATTCCAATATTGTGAACTACAAAATGAAACGTGTGTCCCGAGAAAAGAAAGTTCTCCTTATTTTAATGTAGCCACTTAACGCCGAAGCGAGTGGAAAGGGGCCCGAGTTATATTTAATAAAGCTGCGTATAGTACACTGTGTGCCTCTCCGCTCATAAAGCAGATAAGTCCACATTACGCCTCACTCCTAACCCCTTTCATCGGCAGGCCCCCAGCACAAAAGCCCCTGTCACACTGAGGAGGAAATGAATAATCACCATATTCAGGTCATTTGAATACATTTTAAGGATTTAAGAAGTAAGTTGGGCTGTGATGTTGAGGTCATAGTAGGGCAACGTATTTGTAAAGTAATAGGCCATAGCGTATTGATGGAAAATTGTACATTCGCGGGTCTGATAAAAGCCGGCTGAGTGCGGAAGCCGGCTGTAGGCGCTGGTGGGGGTCGTTCGAGTGCTGTGAAGAGATCAGACAGACACAAGAGGGATTATCATCACGCCGCTGTCACCTGTCGGGCAGGTGCAGACAGGGGTCGAGCGAGGGGACGGAAGAGAGCGCAAAGAAACGTGCAATACAACCAAACCAGGTGCGAAATATAATATATACACACTAGTTTAACTGTATGGTCAAGTTTCACATTTTAGATATGGAATCATGTCACTTCTCAAGTTTATAAATGACTCTCCAAAGTTTGTCTGCCAGGAAAAAATGTTCGGTATCCACCTTATTCCGGAAGTTGCCGTTGGCGCCGCCATCGTCATTCGGGTTGTATTATTTTGCATGGGGGCTGCTGATCTTGACAGTAAATAAGTTCTATAGGGACAGAGCTGTTTTAAAGCCTCCAGAGAATCGCTGCAGTCACATGAACATAGAACGTTTTTTTTTTTTGTTTTTTTTTTAATGATCTTTTTATTAAAGTTTCTCAGCATAATAGTTGGTAATAACGTTTATATATGTGTTATCAATATACCTTAACAGAAAAAAAGTTAAATAAGTAATAAATAAAAATATATACAATTTAAAATATATTTTTAAAAAAAACATTGATTTTTTTCTGTTAAATAAAAATATATACAATTTAAAATATATTTTTAAAAAAAACATTGATTCTTGTCTGTTTCTCAGCACTACCCAAAATGCACTTTGACATAAGCATCACAAATGAAAGGAACCATAAGAAAATAAACAATAGTACATTTTAAGTGAATTCTTTTTACTTTTACTTCACTGCATTTGAGGGCAGGTATCTGTACTTCCTACTCCGCTACATATTCATAGTTTGAGAAAACAAAAATATACAAATAAAAACAGAAAAAAAGTTAAATAAGTAATAAATAAAATCAATATATGCAATTTAAAATATATTTTAAAAAATACATAAATAAGACAACAGACAAATATAATAAAACATATAAAATAAAATAAAATAAATAAAAATAATTAAATAAAAATAAAGGAGGGGGCTCTGGGTCAGGTCACATACTCTATACCTGCATATTCACCTGTTTGTCAAAGTCTAGAAACACATCCCAGGTCAAGTGAAAAATGTCCACTTTCTCTCTAAGTTCAAATTCAGTTTTTTCTAGTTGGACATGTTTCATAGTGTAAAAAGGAGGGGTTTTTTTGTTTCTAATTTAGTAAGATAAGTCTTCTAGCTAATAATGTTACAAATTTGATAAATGATTTTTGTTCATTCTGAAGATTTGCAGTAACTGGGGAAACATGAACATAGAAAGTTTTACACAAATCAGCAGTACTTTATATCAGGTTTTTGTTGCAAAGTTTTTCTCAAATTCTCCATTGAAATGAATGGGATTCCCGCATGACCGGAAGTGCCACCGCAAAGAAAGTGCCGTTTAGTAGCATTTACGGCAATAGTGGGCGTGGCTGAATAAGGTCAGTAAGAAAGGTTAAAAAATACATTAAGGCGATGTTAACAAAACAGACACAAAAAACCCCAACTTGCAACTACCAGCTATATTTCCATTTCCCATGTTCATTCGTCGTGTTCATCACTCACCGCGAGCAGCCGGAGCCTTTGTATTTCTCTTGCGTCTTGGAAATATTTCAAGGGTTCTATATCTGCTTTGAAAAGTGAAGCGGTTTCAGTGAAGCTAAAGCTATCAATCGTACAAAACAGAGCAGTGTGCAGCGGAGGTATTATGAGAGCGGACATGATCAGAACCGGTGTGGTGAGGGAGCGTGGACTTTAAAAACACAGAGGAGCAGGGCCAGGGACCATCAGCTCAAAATAACAAACAATAATATCGACCCTTTAAAGTGCAGATGGTTTACATGTTATTTTCTAATTACTATCTGTTTGGTGGGATCATACTTCTGATAAATGCAGTGGTTGAACGTAACAAAGGAAAACAAGTAAAGTACAGATACATAAAATTTATACTCAAGTACAGTTTTTTTACTAAAGTAACTTTACTCCACTACATTTTTGAACAGGACTGAAAAGTAAAAGCATTTTTATTATCGTATGAGACGTGCTGAAAAAGATGAGGGTTTATTTTTATTTCCGTTTGAGCAGTTAGTTCATAATTTGAGCAAATTAAACTATACAGATTAAAACAGCCAGAAAAAAAAACAATCGATTCAGTTGTTTCTGTTGAACAAAATTCTGCACAAATCTTTATCAAAATCACTGCATCTGAAGCTTTATTTGATCTCAAAATCTGCATGAAATACTTTTAGTTTATACTCTTTATGTATATTTTTAAACAGGTACTTAAGTAAAAGAAAAAGTATCACATGATAAAATCTACTTAAGTAAAAGTATTTGAGTATTTTTTTGCTCCAGTATCTGTACTTTTACTTATTACTATAGTTTTTCACATCGGTGAAGTGGCAGGTTGTGAAGGAATGACCCCACCTTATGTCATCCAGACACAGAATCCACGCAGAGACAATTTTGAGCAAATTTTGGCAAGGCAAGTTTATTTGTACAGCACAGTTTGAACATAAAGTAACTGAAAGTGCTTTACAGAATAAGAAAGACATTAAAATCATAAATCAAGAAATCAAAACATAAAATGAACATTTAAAGAAGAGGCAGAATAAAACCCTTTCAGTCATATTCACAGCTAAACAGAACCGTTTGGAGCCTGGATTTAAACATTGTCAAAGTCGAGGCCTGTCTCACATCTTCAGGAAAAATGTTCCAGGTTTTAGATGCATAAAACTCAAACGCTGATACTCCATGTTTTAAAGTTTTTAAAGTTTCAATATTTTTAAGAAAATAAAGATGTTATACAGTTGCATTCGTCAAATCTGACACAGTCTGGCCCTTGTTTACAATACGACTACTGGGTCACATCTGGGGTGGCGTCTTTTGCTCATGTCAAACCAGGAAGAAAAATGATGAATTTGTTTTTTTTTAGAAGCCAAAGTTAAATCTGTCAACTGGACAAAAAGCTGTAGGAGTGAAGACGTTTGGCTGCTCATCCAAACCGCTTCTTCGGTTCTGGTCAGATTAATGATGGACACTGTCTTATATCTGTCTGAAGGGAGGAGCTAACTACACTGAAACTGTAAACAACCTGAGAAGAAGCAGCTTGGATGAGCAGCAAAACTTCTTCACTCTTAGAACATTTTGTCCAGTTGACAGATTTAACTTTGGCTTCTACTACGGATCAGACCTGGACGACTGAGGGATTACACAGACATCTTGGTTTTTTTTTTGTTTTTTTGCAGTTATGTTATATTTTGAACTGCATAGTCTAACCTGCCACATGCATTTTAAGGCAATGTATAACACCCCCAAGCTCCATTCAGATCCCAAAACATCCTTACGATTTGTACCGCCTAAAATCCACCTATATCTCTCTCCTCCTACACCTCCGCTGCGCCGGTTGCATTGTACAAACTTGGAAGCACCTGGACTTCCTTATCGCACTCACATTGTCATACGCCTTATAGACCAGAATAGAAGTCTCGAGGGTTTAATACAGGAGGACACGCTCTCAATCAGCCCCGCTCGCATGCGTTAACCTACGAGAAAATATGACAGGCCCCAACAGTGAGCGTTTGACAGTGAAGGCATCAGAGCCGATCGCTGTAATTACTCGCAGTATTTTCACTCAACCTGTCACTGCCTTCGCAATCCGGCGGCGTCAGTTGCCATCGTAACCCATATCTTCCTTCTTTTATTCTCGCGCGCAGCCTGTGATTACGCACTACACACAAGCTTAATGGGAGCAGGCCACACAGTCAGAGTACTAAGATATATACGCACAAAGGTAAATCATTTTTGCTTTGTAGTATTGACGGATATGTGCAATAACATCCCTATACGATCAGGTGTAACTGTACAGGCCTATAGACACTTCCTGTTTGTGGTAGTTGCTCACACATCCTGGTACTGATATAAAGTTCTATCCCGTTACACAATAAAAACATTTTGTCATTTGTAGATGTGTAGGAGCGACAGTAGCTCAGTTGGTAGAGTGTTTGTCCCATAGACTGTACATATAAATGGACATAGCCAACCTGCTACCTGCCGTGTTCCAAATAGGACGTGATCATGGGCGCACCTCCGGCTCCATCGGCTCCAATTCACTTTCTATTGAAAAACGGTGGCTCCTCTGTCTGTAACTGCTGCTGTCAGAGTCGTCATTTTGGTCTTAAAATGTTCGTATTAACCCGCTCTACATGATCCTGGGGTTTTTGTTTCGCTATTGTGTCCGTAAAACAAGACATGAAGATTATTAACAGACAAATCAGGCACCTTCTTTCCCCGATGTCGCTCCCGTTAGCGTTAGCAACAGGTTTGATTGACAGCGTTACTAAGCACTCGCTCCCCGCTAAACCAGCGGTGCGGGTGGGAAGGGGCATTAGCTTCAACAGCCTCGCTCCGGATTGGCTCTTTGGTTGCTATGATACTCACGGTCGGAATTCCAAATATGGAACTCGGCTCCAAATTCGCCGCTATAACTGCTCCAGCCTCGTGGCCTCCAATTCGCCGCTATAACTGCTCCAGCCTCGATGAGCTTCTTGAGACTGGAGCTGAACACACACTTAGTCTACTTCTTTATACAATCTATGGTTTGTCCACTGATGTGAAGGTTGGGGGTTTGAATCCTGCTCTCGACATAAACATCATTAGTTGAGTGGTCAGATCCAGTGACCCACAGGTTGGCGGTGCAATTCCAGCTCCCAGAGATGAATGCTGTCATTGTGTCTTTGGGCAAGACACTTAACCCCCCTCACACCCAGTGTCTGTGTGCACTGGTGTATCAATGTGTGTATGAATAGGTGATGTAAAGTGCTTTGAGAGCCTTGAAGGTGGAAATTTGACCAGATAAATGGTTTTCTACATGTGCTTTGTATTTGCCATGTAATACTAATCAATACTCTATCTAACTTTAAGATCCATTCTCTAAATTTCACAAAAATTATGCATGATGTCTTGATGCTAGGTGGTGTTGGTTTTAAGAACTATTAATTGTGTGGGTGCGAGCTTTCGATAAACCAGGTAAACACTTCTGTTTTCTAATGAGGCCCTGGTGTCACTCATCTGTGGGCGAGTGGTTGTCAGTCACCAAAACAGCACTGGTTTTTCATGGAGATGTTTGGAGGCTAATGCTAACTCTCCTATTAAAACACACATTAGAGTGAACGTACGGGGTGGTGTAAGCCAACAAAATGCACGTGGATTGGAAGGGTCTTCATTGTTAAAATGTTTATGAGATCACCCCCGACTGTGCTTCACATGACGCCACAATGACGTAGTATCTCGCGCTTCCGGCTACATCAACTCTGGCTCCAATTCACTTTACATGGTAAAATTGTTGCCCTCTCTCTTCAAGACCAAAATGACGAGTCTCACCGCAGCAGTTACAATGTTCGTATGAACCCGCTCTACATCCTGGGGGATGGGGGATCCTGGGGGGTTTATTTCACTATTGTGTCTATAAATCAAGATATGAACATTAATTACAGACGAATCAGGTGCCTTCTTTCCCTGAGGTCGCTCCCGCTAGCGTTAGCAATGCTGTCAATCAAACCTGTTGCTAAGCGCCCGCCAGCTGCTAAACCAGCGGGGCTTGTGGGAAGGGACTTTACCTTCATCAGCCTCACTCTGGATTAGCTCTTTGGTTGCTATGATACTCGTGGTCGGAATTCCAAATAAGGAACTCGGCTCCAAATTCGCTCCTATATCTGCTCTAGCTTCGACGAGCTCCATTTGACTGGAGCCGAACTCTGTGGTGACGTCACACTGGCTTATTCCACTTCTTAATACAGTCTCTGGTGTGGAGGTTAAAACCTAAAATGAGATGGTTACGTACACTACACGTCAAAAGTTTGGACACACTCTCATTCAATGTTTTTTTTTTTCATTATATACATACAGAAGACATCAAATGCATGAAGTAAGATATATGAAATGATGTAGCAAAGGAAAAATGTTCAATAACTCTATAGTAAAAGAAAAATTCAATTCTGTCGACTGGACAAAAAGTTATTTGAGTGAAGATATTTCACTGAGGGATTACGCAGACTTATTATTTTTTCTTCATATTTCATAGTCAAATCCTCAAAGTAGCCACTCTTATCTCTGCCGAAAACTATTTAGTAGAATTATTAAACTTTTTTCTTTGCTACATCATTCCATATATCTTACTTCATATATTTGATGTCTTTTGTATGTATCTAAAATGTAGAAAGTAGTAAAAAAAACAAAACAATAAAAACATTGAATGAGACGGTGAGTCTAAACTTTTGACTGGTGGTGGATCTGACAACATTTTTACTTCCTTCTGTGTAAAAATGTTACTGTTTTCAGGCTTTCTGTACCTGCCTTGGAACATTTAGCAAAGCACTTCTCTACAAACACCTCCTCTTTATGAAGCATTGACCTTAATCCAATATTTTCACCAATTCCTCCTCACATTATTTCAAATCATGTAGCTATACTGCTTGCGATTTGAGAGTTAATAACATATTTAGGCGTAGAATAGTAGTTCATTATGATATTAAGGTACAGAGCGCCTCCTATTGTGATGCACTACACAAACATACACAGCACCTCCACCTCGGGGTAATTTTAGCAGACAAAAGCAGCACGTTGTGTATCAACTGAACCCTTAATGAACCCTGACACAAACAAGTGCTTCTGACAGAATGCCTTTCCATCACATCAAGTGTTTATGTTGCTTTGTCACTGAAGGCCGCTCTGACCGGCTTTAGCTCATCTCCCACTCCAAACTAGTTTACAGCACAATAATAACACACTTTGAATGGAGGATATGGGGAAATTATGTCGACTTATGTGCAACGTCCAGCACTGTAAACACGGATTAGTTCAGTGTACTCAAACATTTCAGGCAATCGATTTGAAGCTTTTAGAGCATCAGCAACTTTTTAAATGGAAAAAAAAACAACAACCAGCAAACATTATTAGTATTAGCGTAGCGGCTTTGGTAACATTTTTGTCAGAATTGTTCAAGTGTGAAATTTAGCACAAATAAAGCCAACTGACGTTCTAATGGGACGGACGTTTTCTACAGGGGTTTGTAAATGGGTCCTGTACCTGTGTCCTCAGGCCAAGAGTCCGAGCGCTTCCAAAAGATTATTTTTGTTTCCCTTTTTAAATATGTATTTCCGATGGGTCGCTCTGGTGCTGCTGGACGGCCTCTGTCTTTTGTTGGAGCAGATGGTTCTCACGGGGAGGTCCAGGGAGCTGCCATCTTTACGATTCTACACAGTGTGAGGAAAAAAAAGTTATCAACAATCAAAGACCTTCATCAGAGTCTTTAGCAGATCTTTTAGAATCAAATCCTCTGATCGCTCTGCTCCTGCACTCACCTCCTCCTCTCAGTTTGCTGTGACTGTATGTGCTGTGGTAGTGCAGTAAAATGACAATATTCAAAAGTACTTACTTTCTAAATATAAAGGAGGCACTGTCCCCGGGGATGATGGGAAGTCTCCTCAAACATCTCTCAGCAGGTGCTCTTACTCTGCAGTAAAGAGTTTTATTCACGTTTACTGTCAGTGCTCCTCCACTGCACACACAGATCTGATCAACATCGTTTTTAAACTGTGATTCAAAACTGTGACAAAATGATTTGACTGTTTCACGCTCACTTTCAATTAAACTTTAAATAATGTTTTTATTCATCCTCAGTTTTTTTTCCCCAAACCAACCCACCAGTGTGATTAAACTTACCTTTGTGGCTGATGCAGGACTGAGTTCCAGGTTTTTAGCAAACATGTGATCCCCGGCACAATAAAATGGGAAAAGGCAAGTATTGCGATAACAATTACATTTGATATAGATTCCTTAATAAAAGTTTTTTGTTTTGTTTTTTGTCTATTTACTTCAAATAAAGAGATGCTGTTGATGTGCTGTTCTGTAAGACTCTTGGTCACGTCTGTTCTGTGAGCACATGCTGCTGCCTTGGATGATCTGGTCCATGTTCAGAAAGTTCTAGTGGCCGTCATCCATCTTTATATCTTCACTCTCAGCTGTCGTAATGGTTTTAGCCACGTCTCCCTTCTCCTTCTGTATTGACTGGGAGCACTGCGCTTCTGAAAGTGAAAACCTCATGGCTCATTACCATATGAAACAAGGTGCCTTTGCCGCTCACTGTCGCCTTTATTAACATCCAAGTTTATCCCAAATTTAATTATAAAATACATAAGGCATTTAAAGTTACTGAGCTCACACAACACCTACCTGAAGGGCGCAGGGGGAGGGAGGAGCGGAAGGGTGACCAGACGTCCCTATTGACCCGGGACAGTCCTAGTTTTGACCTAGTGTCCCCTGTCCCAGCAGATTTATACAAAACCAGTGACTTGTCCCAGTTTTATACAAGAAATATCCCAGGTGTCCCAATTTTTTACCAATCTGATACCCATCAACGTTAAAGATGGGCATATATTGTCATTGTTGTACAGAAAAAAACTGCACTGACTGAAGTCTCTCAGACGAGTCGTGAATAAGTCATGAATGGACCAAGTGCTTAATAATATTCTGAATTACGAGCTCTTTTCACAATTTTATCAATGCCAACTAACCCAATCCACTTTCTAATTTTAAAAACCTGGTCACCGTAAGGATCGGACGGGTTAAGACTAAACTCGGCTCGCCCAGCTCTGTGTCACTCTGAGGCAGGGAGGTGACAGACAGCTCCGGGGATAAATTAGCAGAAATGGTCATTAAAGGTCTTACGTGTTAATTATTGGCGCTCTATCTCCTTCCTTTTTGTAGAAAGAAATGACCCGCTAGCTTATAGTCTACTACACTGAGTCAAATTAACATACAGTAACAAAGACTTACAAATGAGGTTCAAATTTGAAGACTCCACTTACTCGACACAGATGTTTGTGGCAGTGTAGGCCGTTACCGTCTTACATGAGAAAAAAGAGGATTTTCATAAGTTCAAACAAAGGCAGGACTGTTATTTTAATCAGGAGTCAAGCACGAGCAGGAAGTGTCGAGAAAGAGGTGGGTAAATGACAAAAGTACCTCAAAAACAAAAGCGCCTTAAACACGTGTCAGTGAGCGCTCACCATGTTACTCAAATGCTCTCAATGTTTTACTTGTGCGGTTTGAGTTTTACAGTAAAACTCTTCTTCTCTAGTGAGTCATACATTCGTGTTAACAGTGAACTTTGTAATTTGCATACGATTCAGGTAAAGGGAATGAACGTACTTACATTTCAACTGCTGCTTTAGAACAGCGTTTTCAGCCAAAATAGCAAAGCAGGTTCATTCAGTCCTCAGACTAAAACACAGCATGCATTAGCAGCAGCATGCATATTATAATTTCATCAGGAGTAAAACAGCTCAAATTAAATATTGCTTCCCCTCTGTAATATCTAAATACAGCCCCGAGGAGCCACTTAATCCTCTCCCCATAATACATTACATGATGGACAACACATGAGGACTGTAGCGGATTTTAGCTCCTGACAAACTGCTTACACACCTCTCCTGGTGCCAAAGCCGCAAGTTAAATTATCCCACCGTTCTCACGCGGGGAGCACTTACACCAGAGTCTGTCCACAGGGGGCTCCACTGAAGGTGTCCTTCTGCTAACAACACGACCACACGCGCACTCCACTGTAGAGCGCGGTCCACACACACGTCTGAGCTCACACACACACACACAGACTGCGGCGCACACCAGTGGAGTAATTACAGATGCTTTAATCACTGAACTCTGAACGCGAGGGGAGCAGGAGACACAGAGGGGGGCGGGCAGGGGCGCGGGCAGGAGCGCGGGCAGGAGTATGGGCAGGAGCATGAACAGGAGCGCGGGCAGGGGCACGGGCAGGAGCGCAGGCCCTTGACTGATTTCAACCTTGACTTAATGATTGCCGTCTCAGGCCTGAATGCCTTGGAGCACCTGTGTTGGGTTTTCATTTACGTAGATTCGGTTTTAGGGAGATGGTGAATAATAATTAGATCTAAAAAGCAGGAAACATTATTATTATTATTATTATTATTATGATTTCTGTTATGAGATTGTATTTACGTGTAAAAATGTAAAATCTCTATTATTTCAACTTTTTGTCTGAAAGCATAATTTTCAACCCAATTTGTTTTCTCAAAAGTATTTTTGGTAATACTTTAAAATAACTACACCTAATAAGCCTTAAAGTTTCCTGTAGGTTAAGTGTCTTGCCCAAGGACACAACAACAGCATTCACCTTCGGGAGAGGACCGCTCTACCAATGATTATGTCAAGAGCAGGTTTTGAACTGCCAACCTTCAGATCAGAGGACGGACGCTCTACCAACTGAGCTACTGTTGATTCAGGCTTAGACACAACTTCACTAATACCCTAACTCCCTTAAATAAGTCGTTACTAAGCCTCGTTCTTATAAAAACGTCTTAAATGTATTAAGTCTGTGGTGTTGCTTTATTAAGGCTAATTATGGTTGAGCTATTATAAAGTGTAACCTTAATATTAAAAAAAGAACACGTAGTCCTGAGTCTTATGCTAATCAGCCCCATATTTTGCTGTAAGCCATTGTAAGATTTGTATTGTTTACCTCCAATCCCACAGGCTTTGTCAGTGAAACAAGAAACGCCTAATCCAGCCAACATGTCTTAGCTAAATAATAGAAAAGCTCTCGATTCAATAGACTAAGAAAAGAGGCAGACACAGCAGGTCAAATAAAATAATAATACACAGGCAGAATTGTTCAAATAAAAAGTGACAATGTGTTTACCCAGACTTTCACTGGAATAAAAACAGTGAATATACAGACATATGCTGCCTCCACAACCCCCACATGGATACTTTCGAAAAGGCAAAGCGAGTCAGGTGTCTTGCCCAAAAGCACAACAGCACGCGTAGTAATTTAAACATATAATTACACATATGAAATGAGCTACAATGGATCAGGATCTGTACAAAACAGTTCAACCTATTCATCCTTTCAGCCATAGACTGTATATATAAATGGGCATAGCTAACCCGCTAGCCGCCGTGTTCCAAATAGGAAGTGAGCATGAGCGCGTTTCCGGCTCCATTGAGTCTGGCTCCAATTCACTTTACATTAAAAAACTATAAGACCAAAATGACAGAAAGATGGGCAACAAACACCAGGATCGTGTAGAGCGGGTTAATACGAACATTTATTTCACTATTGTGTCCGTAAATCAAGATATGAACATTAATAACAGACAAATCAGGCGTCTTCTTTCCCCAAGTTCGCCCCCGCTAGCGTTAGCATCAGGTTTGATTGACAGCGTTGCTGAACGCCCGCTCCCTGCTAAACCAGCGGCACGGGCGGGAAGGGGCGTTACCTTCATCAGCGTCGCTCTGGATTGGCTCTTAATTTCCTATGATACTCGCGGTCGGAATTCCAAATATGGAACTCGGCTCCAAATTGGCCCCTATAACTCCTACCCACGATGAGCTTCATCACTTAGTCCACTTCTTTATACTCTCTATGGTTTCAGCTTCCTGTTATTTTTCAATTGTTAATCAATATGACAACGATCAGATTTTTCATCATTCAAAAACCCACGGATAGAAAAAGTCACACATCATAGTTTTCTTAAAGCCTAGATCATGATATTGTCCACAAAACCTATACAAAACATTGTCTTACTGATTATCATTCACACTCACAGCACACAATTCACATACACTGAAACGGGAACATAATTACTGTTATTTTTAAATAAATGCTCTAACAAAAAGGGTTAAAACTCCGCCGTTGTTGTCCTCCCTTTTTTGTTACAGTCTTGAGCTGCGACCGTAACAATATCAATACTACCACAATTCACACAGATACTTACCTTGTTTTAAAAGGTTATTACGTCTGTCAGGTGTTTTCTTCACACTTAAACGTGATTGGTTGGATCCACCTGTCACTCACCAACAGCTTAACCAAGTCTGTAGGAAGAGGGAGTTGCCAGAATGAAACAGAAAAGCACTGAATCACATTACGACAAGATCACCAAAAACAGCATATCCTCCCGAGGATCAGATAATGATTCGATTTTCAACCAACCTTATTCCCGGCTCCGTCTAGTGTGGTTATATCAAAATTACAGCGTATGCAACCCCGTGAAAAAAAAGCAGCGTGTTTACAGTCGTCTGCTTCGTACCGAGCTTCGAGATAGGACGGGACCTCTCCTTGACCTCTCTGCGCCTTACAGTTCAGTAGATTAGCCAACGCGCAACAGTAGCCCTCGCTATCGGTCGGCAGCAGCCTCCTCCGCGCGGCAGTATCCACACATGTGCAAATCTATACGCCTATGATGACCACACACACACACACACACACACACACACACACACTCACACTTGTTCCGTGGCCTCTACCTCTACCACTGCGCCTGGAGGTTCATTAGTGACACTGAAGCCAATTCAATGGGACACACGCATAAAGATTGACACGGTCTACTGGGTCCATAAGCTCCATATGTTCCCACGCCTTTGTATACGTAATTGTGCGAGTATTAAAAGACGTATACAGCTATTTCATCTCACGCCCCATACGTGACAGTTACCGCTTTGAATATCCGCTAACCAGCCCAACTTTGCACTGTAAAAAAAAAAAAAAACGATTGCGACAGGATCAACAATTCACGACCTAATTATTTCAAGGTCAATTACAGAAGCACCGCGCTTTGAAGCTCTGCATGGGAACATCAAAGGTGTTTCGTTTTCTCTTTTTTAGAATTTCAAAGTAGCAAGATGCCACAGAGTAATGTAAAAGCGAGCGCGTAAAAATGAGGGTGGACTTTGGGTGTTTCGTATGCAAGGCAGAGAAGAGAAAGGAAAAAGAGCGTTTGTCATATTACTTTTAAAGATAATACGTGGGGCGCCTCGTATATCACGCTTACACGCTTCTGATATTACCACGTGCGGCGCGAGCGAGGTCATTCGCGACAGAGGTGAACTACCGCGTGGAATTTATGGTAAAACTTTACGTATAGGGAAAAATCTTTGACAAAACCTTACCAAGATAAAATTGTGCACGTTTTCTAATTATAATTTTTACATCACGCAGTCATGCTTCTGATATTATCACGCAGAACAAGAACGAGGGAGGACATTCGTGACAGAGGTGAACAACCGCGTGGAATTTATGGCAAAAGTTTACGTTTAGGAAAAAATCTTTGAAAAAACCTTGCCAAGATAAAATTGGGCACATGTTCTCTAATAATAATTTTCACAAAAGCTTTCAGTCTTTTGGCATATTTGTCATCTTCTAATAATGTCTTGCAGCTGACTTTGAAAAGTACGCCCAGAACCTCACAATTTGGAGTCATTTGAATAAACTTCCCATTATAGAACCGGGTAAATTACAGTAATTTGGGATACGATAATACTGCCAAAAATGACGCTGCTGGATTTGTTCAACAGCTTGACTTTGGTTGTCTTTTGGGGGTCATTATTGTTCTAATATAATTGGTCAAATCGTGTTACTGAAGAGGCTGAAATGTGCCATCAACCACTCATTCAGAGCAATTTTCTTTACCCCATCATCAACTCCTTTGTCCTCTGTCAAACACCCTATGACCAAAAAATGAAAATTCGATGGCCAACGTGGTGACAAAAAAGCGCCCACCCTCCAATAGAATGTTTTCCTGATTTTCAACTCACCTCCCGCGTTGCACTCTGCTACCTTATTTCCCTTTCTATTTTTACCACAGTTGGCTGTTGATACCGTTCAACATTCCTAGAGGAGGTGAAAGCTAACTGGAGGTACTGCTCTGTCTGAATTGCTGTTATTCAAGGTAGACTTGATCTGAGCTTTAGTCCAACGAGGTTCATCCGGTCTTCAGTTAATTTATTTTAATAGATTCTTTTTCCAGACCAAGGTTTAGTTTGTTTTCATACCTGACAGTTTCGACTGCACCAGTAGTGCTCTTCCTCATAGTGGTCACGTGATGTTGAAAACTCAGCAGCTACTCATTCACCCAAAAGATAAAATAGAGTCGGAGCACAAATATAATGTCATATAAGAGATAATCTGCATGTCTTGTAAAACATAAAACATACATCAGGGAAATAGGGAGAGCTTTCAGTACATGAAAAAAGGAACATAGGACAGAATGTGAGAAGGAAACGGCGACGCACACGAGCAATAAAACACAAGCAATAAAACACAAAGCAAACACAGGAGCAACTCAAATCGGCCATTTCTGACCATTGTAAAAGAGAGAACCACATTATGGACTGGGCAGAGCAAACACCATTGGGACAAAGGACAACAAACATTGTCGCAGGATTAAGGAGGCAATTAAAATATGGAAACGTGCTTGCGGGACTTTAAACCGGGACGAGGGGGCCTTTTTACTCTCACGCACCTGGGATACTGTCCTGAAGAAGTCGGACTGCAGATGGCGCTGTCGTCCTGCCTCCAGCGGTAGGAAGACAGCGCCAAAACCTGTTTAATCAGCTGACCGGACATGTCACGGCAACGTCACGTGACCACTCTGAGGAAGAGCACTAGTGAGCAGTCCAAACTGTCAGGTATGAAAACAAACTACACCTTGGTCTGAATAAAGAATCTGTTAAAATGATATATCTGAGTTTTATTTAACACAATCAATCACAATAAAAAAGAACAGACTTGGTTGGAACTACAACAGGTGCACTGAACAGTCACAAACTAGCCAGCTAGCCGGTTGTTCATCAGTTGGTCGCACTCACTGTTTTTGGGAACTCAAACACCTAAATTGAACCACGAACACTTGCATTGATCACAGTCAATGTCCTGATTAAAAAAATCCATTTTGTGTTTTGTTCTTGAGTTTTCAGACCATCTAAAATTCCGTAGTGCATCATTAGCCTGCACTTTATTCAGTCTCTGCTTGAACTTTGGCTGGATATAATTGGCCACTCTCACTTAAATGTCCACGGTAACAACGTCATGTGACAGAGATTCCACTTAAATCTGTGTAGTTGGAGAAAATCAGCTGTACTAGACTTATATATGCAGGATTGGAATTGCAAGACCCCGTATGCCGAATGTAAATGTGTCTTAGTGTATTCTCTTGTGTACAGTGTAGTTGGTGACATCTGTGTGCTGGTGACATTTCAGATGCAGTTTATAAAAGATTCCGCTCACAGATGCGATCATTATTACTCCAGCTTTACATAGACACGCTGTTGAAATGAATTACTATAGGTTTTCTCTGTGCTTTATTTCTTTTCTTTCTATGGTTCAATAACGTAAGTCTGAATATATCTGCAAAAGTACCAGGCAGCTTCTACAATATCTGCCAAGGTTCTGTAAAAGTGACCTTTTTGTAGAAGTGTGGGTGTCTGCCGTGCATTTGCAAAGTTGTGCCAAGACACTGATTAAAACTACCAACTAATTCATTTGAATGGTAAATATAGAATTGCATGTTAGCTAACTTGTAACAATTATACATTTCTTTGAGTTCCCTCATAATTAACTAGTCAAAGTTGTACTTTGCTTGATTCGTGCGTGTTTGAGTGATCCTGCAGGGTTCCCATGAGTCCTGGAAAACCTGAAAAATAATTGGCCTGTTTTCCACACATGGAAAATGAGAAAAAAGGCCAAATGGAAAACATATATTTGTCCTTGAAAATGTCTCCACACTTTGCTTGGCTTTATATTTTACTGCCACCTATTACTGCCGCCCATCAGAACTAAAATCCACCAAAAAGCAGGAAATTACACCACTTTTCAAACAAAATCCCCCAAATCCCCGACATCTGATTTATTTTACCTGCTCAGTGGGATCTTGATGTCACATATGGCCAGGTCGTCATTGCAAATGAGGAGGTGTTTTCAATTGACTTACCTGGTAAAAATATTGAATAAATAAATTAAAATTAAAATATAGGTGTCCCTTATTTCCCCATGTTATAAATGCAATACTAGACTCACAAAGTACCTTTCGAATGCAGAGAATGAGTTGTTAACACTTGCTTGTTTATTGTAAGTCGATATGATTGGGTTTACTGCGCTCTGCATCTAATTTGAGTTCTACCAGAAATTATTTTGGGTCATCTGCAAACAAAACACAATGTGTTTACCTTGGTGTATAATTCATTTGCAGTAATTGTGGACTTTGGGCACAGCCTTAGGCTTAGACTATATCTGTAATATAAAAACTGTATAAAAAAGGGAGGATCTGTTTGTAGACACCATGATTACATAACCAAAAATGTCTTGGAAAAGTCCTGGAAAATGATTTAAAGCAAACTGTGGGAACACTGTCCTGTATTGGCCTGTATTTGAAGCTTGAGCGTTCAGGAAATTCAGTTTTCACCTCCACCTATCTCCATCGATTTGTCTGTATTTTCGTTTTGCAGCTTGTTGTGATATTTCACTATGAAAAGGCGGGGCTTATTGGTCCCACGTTAGAATCAGTGAACCTGTTTCTATCATTAAACCTTTTACATCTATACTGAGGGTTACAATGATCAAAATGTAAATTAATGATACATCTTTAACTGGTTTTAGGCTCGGTGTTACACTGTGTGCTTAATGTTTTTTTTTCTTTGTTTATCTTTATTTCTCCAGGGGAACCTAACCTTTTTCATGAGTGCCCTGTTCAAAATACATACAAAAAAAAAAAAAGTTCATATAAAACATTAAAAACAGGAGCAGGTGTGAGTAGAAAAGTTCATTACCAGATTATTAAATTGCGATTGTGTCACCAAAGTATCCAATTTTGCTTTTCCTTGAAGTGTGTTCCATTTTTGTGAAGCAAAACAGCTAAAAGCCCGTTTTTCCCGTCTCAGTTCTGGTGCGGCTCGTCTTTAGCCTTATACAGTCATGTGATCTGGTATTAAATGTTCCAGTATCAATGATTAACAAACAGGTGGGGTGTTCTGGCAGTTTTTGAAGTCGTCCCGTATAGATAAATTTCATACAGTGCCGTTCTCTTCTAACAGACAGTGATGGCCAACCCACTTTTCCATAGAGAACACAGCGATGTCTTTCAAATCCACCATCTGTAATGAAACGAACGGCAGAGTGAAAGAGTGGATCCAACGGTTTCAAAGCAGAGGCTGAAGTCTGCATGTACCACATCCTCATAATCCAGTACGAAAAGAAAAGTTGCTTGCACTATTTTTGTTTCTGTAATAAAATGATTCAATACCGTATTTTCGGACTATAAGTCGCACTTTTTTTCATAGTTTGGCCGGGGGTGCGACTTATACTCAGATGCGATTTATATGTGAAATATATGTTTTTTTCTTCATTATTATGCATTTTTTGGCTGGTGCGACTTTTGGTGTGAGTTTTCTTCGACTTTCAAATGGAAATATATACCGGTAACACATAGACCTGTGTGTGCCTCGAGTGCTATGCGAAAAATGAAATACTGTAGGTTTTGAGCTTAAACGTGCTCACGGTCCTGACCTTTTCATGGCGGACA
>JACM01002081.1:0-10375 GCA_000787095.1 Periophthalmodon schlosseri
TCCCCGAACTCCTCCCAACCCCGAGTTCTTGCCACTGTGACTGCACGAGCTGCAGCATGCTTGGCTTGCCGGTACTTGTCGGCTGCCTCAGGAGCCCCACAAGCCAACACGGTTCGATAGGACTCCTTCTTGGGGGTTGCCTGGGGGGGTTTGGGGGTTGCTGCTGCGACAAGCACCGCAGACCTTACGACCACATCTACGAGCGGCCGCACCGACAATAGAGGCGGAGAACATGGCCTACTCAGAATTCATGTCCCCAGCCTCCCCCGGGATCTGGAAGAAGCTCTCCCAGATGGCCTACTAGAATTCATGTCCCCAGCCTCCCCCGGGATCTGGAAGAAGCTCTCCCAGAGGTATGAGTTGAAAACCCCCCTGACAGAGGGCTCCGCCAGCAGATCCAACTCACCACCAGGTGGTGATTGGTTGACAGCTATGCCCCTCTCTTCACCCGAGTGTCCAAGACACGCAGCCGGAGGTCTGACACGACAACGAAGTTGGTCATCGACGGCCGACCTAGGGTGTCCTGGTGCCTAGTGCACTGATGGACACCCTTGAGCTCGAACATGGTGTTTGTTATGGACTAGCACAGAAGTCCAATAGCAGAACATCACTCGGGTTCAGATCAGGGAGGCCGTTCTTCCCAATCCCCCCCCCTCCAAGTGTCACTGTCGTTGCCCACGTGGACATTGAAGTCCCTCAGGAGAACAACAGAGTCCCCGGTCGGTGCACTGTCTAGTACCCCTCCCAGGGACTCCAAGAAGGCCGGGTACTCTGCACTGCTGTAGGCCCGTAGGCCAACACAACAGTGAGAGACCTGCCCCCAACACAAGGCGGCTGAGCTGTGGGGCAATAAGCTCACACCAGCTTGCCGCCTCTCCCCGCGGGCAATGCCAGAGAAATGGAGAGCCCAGCCCCTCTCAAGGAGTTGGGTTCCAGAGCCCAAGCTGTGCGTGGGGGTGAGGCCAACTACATTTAGTCGGTAACGCTCAACCTCCCGCACGAGCTCAGGCTCCTTCCCCCATGAGGTCACATTCCATGTCCCCAGAGCCAGTCTCCATGTCTGGAGATCCCCTTCCCCCCAGCGAAGTGACATTCCATGTCCAGAGAGCCAGTCTCCATGTCCAGAGAGCCGGTCGCCAACGCTCTGCCTTCGACTGCCATCCAGATCGCTCTGCACTGGCCCCTCACAGATCCTCTCGCAGGTGGTGGGTCCACGGGAGGAAGGCCCCACGTCGCTCCTCTGGGCTGTGCCTGGCCAAGCCTCGTGGGAAAAAACCCGGCCACTAGGTGTTCGAGCACCTGCCCCAGGCCTGGCTCCAGGGTGGGGCCCTGGTAACTCCAATCCAGATGATGTAACTGGCCTTGTTTTCATCCTCATCATGACCTGTCTCTTAGGACCTGTTTGCCATGGGTGACCCTACCAGGAGCATGAAGCCCCCGACAACATAGCTCCCAGGATCATTCGGGTGCTCACTGTAATAGTCTAAACTAAATTAGTTCTTAATTCAACAATAAACATTGTAAACATCGTGGGAAGTTATAACGTTTGCAGGACGACATGTTTGCACACACAAAACTCACACAAACGTAATAGCTATTACATTTGTTGGTTTATTACATTGACTTTTATTACTTTCGTGGGGCTTACATACCTTAGCGTCAATACTCTGAGGGTTGTCATACCCCACCCAATGCTCTTCCACTTCTGTGACCGCATAAGGAGCACTCTGATTTGGAATCCAGCGGATAATACCGTCATGAATATAGTTGCAAGTCTGAAACACATGATGGAAACAGATAAACTGGATTAACCAAACAGATAAACTGGATTAACCAATTTACTTTAATTTAATTTAACAGTTTATACAAGAAATAACATGATGAAATGTCACTGCAGCTTAGATTAATTTAAAGATTTTACTTGAAAATGAAATTGTCTCTGATGGAGTTTTTTAACTCACCCTTATACCTGTTGTATATATCTTTAAACATTAACTGGAAGCTTTTCTTTTCGTTGCATTTACAGAACAAAATAATGATCTTTCTTAGTTCATAGCAAAACATAAGTGAATTAGCTCTGCTCTTATTCCATCAAAATGAAACAATATATTACATTAATTTATATTTCCATTGAGAAAAATTCTGTAACTTTACCTCATAATATGACCAAATGCCCGGTTGAGCCGTGTAGCACCCCTCTTCTGGAGGCATAGTGCTGGTAGCTGCACCAACTCCATTAACACTGGCATCAGCCAGTCTGAAGGCGACTCCAAAAGCAGCGAATCCCATGTTTAGTTTATCTGCTGGGACACCAAGAGTCGTCCAGTAGTTCATTGCATATTCCTATAAGTGCATTACAAATAAATAAAGAAATGAATGAAAATGAAAGGAATTAAACATCATCTTTAAAACTGTTCTTGCCGTGGTCAGAGTATCAGAAGGGTTTGAGGATAATGCCCCCAAAGGACTGTGATGTGCTGTGTTTGATTCTGTTGGATCATGAAAGTTGAACGAGAAAACATTGATGAAATCCATTGCACTGTTAAAAAAGAGATGGGAGATTATTTGGAGGAAAAAGATATTCTGATAAATGTAATAAAAATATTAAGTGATGCTCTTACGAGGCAAAAGCGCTGGGGTCAGGATAACTGCTGTCAATCGTTGCTTTTACTGCAGACACACTGGCAGAGACGAGCAGAGCTGGAACCTCTTTATTAAATTCAGCTCTGAGCTCCTAAACCGTCCAGAAAAAATATGTTGGAAAAACATCTAATCAATAAATGTGAGGGTTAAGTTTGAGGGTTAAGGGTTTAGGGTTAGGTTTACAGTTTAGGGTTAGGGATTAGGGTTAAGGGTTTAGGGTTTAGGGTTAGGGTTTAGGGTTTAGTGTTAAGGGTTAAGGGTTTAGGGGCTAGGTTTAGGGGTTAGGGGTTAGGGTTAGGGGGGCTGAATTATATTGCTTTATAGAAGAACATTGTCTAACCTGACAAAGACTTAGGAATCTGTCCGGGTCCCTTGGGTGGCTCCCTGCTCTTCCGGGATAACGCCAATCCACATGAATCCCATTAAACCCATTGTCTTTAATTAGAGCCTTGGCTGAAGTGATAAATCTCTTTCTGGTGTTGGCTGATGCCACCATTGAAGAAAACCTATAAGTATAGCAGGGACATTTAGTTGTTTTTATATTATCTTGTATATGTTAAATATAACCATTTCTATAAACAAAGTTATATTAACCTTACTTTTGATTGTCGAAGCCTGGGCCGCCTACAGACAGCAAAGTTTTAAGATGTGGGTTGCTGTAAAAACAAATGTCAGATTGCAACTAGATTTAGTGATATATTTGAGGTTTGAGCACAAACCTGTTTTTAAGGCAGTTCAGTTGTGCGTAGAGCGCGATGTCTGTGAAGTCAAAAGGTACAAGTTTTTTTTGCTCAATGTTTGCAGAAGAAAAGATGATTTCAGTGCAGAGCTCTGGCTTAATCATAGCCGGGGTGAACTGGCCGAAGGGGGGTCTGGTGGCTGCCACTCTGTCGTAGAAACACACCATCCTAGTGGAAGAGGCTGAGAAAATAAACATGTTAAAGTCTAAAATCTGGAAACATGTAATAATTTCAATGATTGACTAAAGAAACTTACCCGTAGTAGCCAAAAACAGGCATAGACCTTAAAGAGATGATTTTTGAAAGTGAATTCCAGATTGTAAGGGCTAGGATTGCTTTGTGATATTTGATAATAACAACAGTTATACAGGTATAACATTGCATTTGACCCATATAGTGTCTATATGTTTTATGACACTCAAAATTACAAATTTCTTGCATTTGATTCCCTCCTCACTCTCAAGCGGTGGGTCATGTGTTTTGCCCAGAGACACAAGGACAGTATGCATTTGGACAAGACTTGAACCATCAACTCCCTGATCTCACAATGTCACTGTATTTACACAGAAAGAAGAGTAATTAACAGATTGTGTACCTGTGGTAAGAAGTACTCCGTGCATTGTGCTGTTGTGACAGAGAAGCAGAGAAACATATTCATATATTTTACAATGAAATGAACTGAACTAATAACAGACATGTAAATAAAACTATAAATACACAGCCTGTAGATTCTAACTCATTTAGTCACATTTTAGTCAAATTAATACTTGAAAAACTGCTCTGATTCTCAAACTTGACCCGTTCATTTCTAGATCTATATATGTTTAAGATTATAGGAAACCAAGAAGAAAGCCTTTTATTAGAAGCTCATCTAGACATAAACTGTTACTACCACAGTGTGTACTGTCTCCCATAATGATAAATGAAGTACTTATGGTTTTAGCCTTTACAGATAAGACAAAGCTTAAGCTCTAATTAGGACTCGTACATCGAGGGACACGTTTAAAACAGTGTGCTCTAAATGTAGATACTTTATAACAGCAGGGGTCATTTATTCTTCTAAAAAAGGACCATCCATCATTGAGCTGTTTGCTTTACAGTGGCCTAGGTCTGTTCATGTCTGACCAGTTTATACACACATAAAAACAAGACACTGTTTCACAGAACTCCTTAAGTCAATATAAAGTCAATAGTAACAACATACACAGATGTACTACCAGTTAACGCAGTATAAAATGAAGGAAGTAGGATACTCACTGCAGATTGTAGCTCCACTAACAAATGAGGTTTTTTCTCTGCCTTTACATTTTATATTGATCAAGGTGTGGGACATGGTACATTTAATTGATGCTTTTATTATTGTACAGCAGAGCAATTATCAAAGATGGTACAGCGGGTGACAAAAGGACGAGGCTTAAGTCTATTCATGAAAGACTCACAACTTATGGTATGGGTAATTACACAGGAGAAATATGTGACGATGACTCTGCAGCTCTGAGCATCATCAGTGTATTTCATTCTATAGTGTCTGTATATATGTATATATGGTATGTTCAGGGACGTTACATTTTTTACTTATTTTACTCATAAAAATAAACATTAATATTGCACGTTTTTTAATTTATTTTTGTTTTGAAGAGTCCAAAAAGTACCTCATGATTGGAGTCATTATGACGTTTTTAGGTGTGTCAGTTTCATTCCACATTAGTCACCAATTTCATTTAATTGGCTCCAAATCAACTATGCATAAAATAAAAGCATGATAAAAGAAAAACACAAAACAAAAATGAGGCGAATGAGCTAAAAAAGACCTCATGATTAGAGTCATTATGATGTTTTTAGGTGTGTCAGTTTCATTCCACATTAGTCACCAATTTCATTTAATTGGCTCCAAATCAACTATGCATAAAATAAAAGCATGATAAAAGAAAAACACAAAACAAAAATGAGGCGAATGAGCTAAATCTATAAAGCTCAATGTGAGGTACTTTCTATTGTCCTATGGAGAAATTTATCCTCTGCATTTGACCCATTCTTTAGTGTCGCTGGGACAACCATTTAGGAGCTTAGCTGGAGAATTTGACCCGTAAAGAGGTCTTCTTTCCTACGTTCATGATAGATGAATTTTGTTGTTGTCTGTAAATAGATTTCTTGTATTGTATATGTTAAGTGGATTAGGTTAAACTTCAGCCTAAACCCCTTCAGTCTGTAGAATAACCAAAGTGTTATGTTATTTTGGGTTTTTTGTGCTATTCATGAATTATGATTATGCTAACTGCCTGAAGAAAATAAACAAACTATTAAACTATATTGTGCATGTTTTGTGTATCTAAAAATCTTTGAAAAGATTCATATCCTGAATTCATGCCATAAATGTCCCACTTTTTAGCTCATGTTTTTTTTTTCCTTGTGTGCTGTCCACTTCTTTTGGCACTTGTGAATTCAATTCTAGAATAAAGCCATCACACCCGCTCTGAAATCTGGTTTAGGGTGTGGGCCCAGTACACTTGTAATTTACATTCTTTTGGAAACTGAGAGGAGTGCTGCATGTGGCCAAACCGGA
This sequence comes from Periophthalmodon schlosseri, assembly GCA_000787095.1. Taxonomy (NCBI): domain Eukaryota; kingdom Metazoa; phylum Chordata; class Actinopteri; order Gobiiformes; family Gobiidae; genus Periophthalmodon; species Periophthalmodon schlosseri. Next base: position 5,947 of record JACM01002081.1, read on the forward strand.
CTAATTATTACACCATTAAACTATATGGATGTCAGGTCCAGCACACACTGTACTGACTGGACAATGGACAGTTATACAGGAGTTTCTTTATGAGGCCGTCTAGATTTATAACATAGATACATAGATACTTGTAATACTTCTGATACTTTAAACTGCTCATGTTATTTTGTGTACATCTTTGTTGGGTGGGTTTTTACATAATGTTTTTACCTTTTGTAGAGGGATGTTCCAGATTTGGGATGTTCAAGTTTTCAACTCTAAAACCCTTTGCCGCTCTTTTGGTTCCATTAAAGTGGTCTTAGTCTTGGTCAGTCTCTGTGGGATCTTAAACAGAAGTTGAACCTGGTCTGAAATGTCCCAGAAGTAATCTTTAAGGAAGGGACCAAACTTATTTTCACGGGTTTATGGAAGCTGCATATTGGATAATAAGCCAATAGCTTTTCTAAGCAACTTTTCAGAAAGAGTATCCCTGGTGTAGACTGTTGGTATTCTCATTTGCAAAATGACTTAAACAAAGCATTATCTTTTAATCCATCTCCACAAGTGAAAAAAACTGACTGAATTTTATCCCACACTTTAAGACCATCTCAAAAATATTTTTATATTACCTAAAAAACATAGAGTGTGCCTCATTCTCTCTCAGGCCAAAACGGAGACACTGATGAATGTTTTTATCACCAGTTGAACCAGAGGACCAGAGGGCCCGACCACACTACACTGGTTTTAAAATCATTGCTTTGGCTCCCTGTGTGTTTCAGGATTGATTTTTAAAGTTTTTTACTTTTACTGTTTTTTTTAAATATCTTAATGGTCTTTTAAATATCTTAATGGTCTTGGAGTTTCTTATCTTAGAACGGCATTTAGCTTACGAACTGTTTTATTAGTTTATTATTATACTTCCCTCACCCCAGACATTTCCTCCAACTCATTTGGTGGGACCCCAAGGTGTTCCCAGGTCAGCCGAGAGACATAGTCCCTCCAGCGTGTCCTAGGTCTTCCCCAGGGCCTCCTCCCGGTGGGACATGCCCGGAACACCTCCCTAGGGAAGCGTCTAGGAGGCATCCGGAACAGATGCCTGAGCCTCAGCTGCTCTCGACGTGGAGGAGCAACGGCTCTACTCCAAGCTCATCCTGTGTGACCGAGCTCCTCACCACATCTCTAAGGGAGTGCTCAGTCACCCTGTAGAGGAAACTCATTTAAATGCTTGTATCTTGTCCTTTCGGTCATTAGGTGAGGGTAGGACCAGAGATCTAAACCAGGACTAAACTGGGACTAAACCAGTACCATAGGTGAGGGTAGGAACGTAGATTGCGCAGCAAATCAAGAGCTTTGCCTTTGGACTCAGCTCCTTCTTTACCACAACAGTCCGATACAACCAACCTCATCACTGCAGACTCTGCACCGATCCAACCATCAATCTCATGCTCCATCCTTTCCTTGTGAAGAAGACCCCAAGATACTTGGCAAGGCAAGTTTATTTGTATAGCACAATTTGTACACAAAGTAATTCAAAGTGCTTTGCAGAACAGAAAGACATTAAAATCACAATACAACAAATCAATACAACAAATGAAACGCTGATTCCCCATGTTTAGACCTGACTCTTGGCACCAGCAGGAGGCCAGTCCCTGAAGTCCTCAGAGTGCAAGATGGTTCATATGGCACATGTCAGAGATGTACTTTGGTGCTAGGCCATGGAGACACTTGCACACAAGCAGAGCTGCTTTAAAGTCTATTCTCTGAGCCACAGGAACCAGTGCAGAGACCTGAGCACAGGACTTATGCGCTTGTACTTCCTGATTGTAGTCAGGACCCAAGGAGCAGCGTTCTGGAAGTACTGCAGCTGTCTTAGGGCTTGTTTGGAGAGGCCAGTGAGCAGGACGTTACAGTAGTCTAACCTACTGGAGACAAATGCATGCTGTTTAAACCTGGTTTTGACACTTTACCTTTGATTTTTGCAATGGTATAGTGTTGAACTCCACCACTTGAGGCAAGAACTCTCCACTCACCTGATGAAGGCAAGCCACCTTTTTCCAGTCAAGAACTATGGCCTTGGATTTGGAGAAGCTGATTCTCATCCCAGCTGCTTTACACTCTGCTGCAATCCGCCTCAGTGCACGCCTCAGGTCCTGATTCAATGAAGCCATCAGGACAATATTATCTGCAAAGAGCAGAGATCCTGTGGTCCCCTAACCGGACCCTCTCTTGCCCCTGAACCGGACCCCCTCCGGCCCCTGACTGCGCCTAGAAATTGGTGGCAATGGGCAGCCCTGGTCTAACGTGCACTGGAAACAGGTCTGACAGCCCTTACAAAGGACCCCGGACCCCATACTCCCACAGTGCCCCCCAAAGATCCACAAAGCACATGTGGACTGTGGCAAACTCCCATGAACCCTTGAGCACCTGATGGCGAGTATAAAAAAATATAGAATATAAAAAAAAAATAGAAAAAACTCACTGCTCCTCCTGAATTCGAGGTTCAACTATCAGTCGGATAAATGGAGTGTGATTCCCCTACTTGGTACTTGGAAAACACCCTCCTATCTCCCTTCTTAAACAGAGGGACCACCACCCCGGTCTGCCAGGCGACAGGCTCCAGAAACCTTGCAAGTACATCAACGAGCAGCGGCATTGACAATGGAGGTAGAGAACATGGTCCACTCTGACTCCATGTCCCCAGCCTCCCCTGTGATCTGGGAGAAGTTCTTCCGGAGGTATGAGTTGAAGACCCCGCTGACAGAGGGCTACACCAGATGTTCCCAACAGACTCTCACAGCTCTGCCTCTTCTGCCAGGTTCGTCCAGCTTCCTCCTCCACCAGCGGACACAACTCACCACAAGGTGGTGCTCTACAGCTCTGCCTCTCTCTTCACCCGAGTGTCCAAGACGCGCGGCCGGAGGTCAGAGTGCATGACAACAAAGTAAATCATTGACCTCCGGCCTAGAGTGTCCTGGTGCCACGTGCACTGACCATAGACTGTCCTGGTGGAGATCAGGGAGGTCGTTCCTCCCTCTCCAGGTGTCACTGGCGTCTCCCACGTGGGCGTTGAGGTCCCCCAGTAGAACAAGTAGTCTAGTACACCTCCCAGGGACTCCAAGGATGCCGGGTTTATTTATTTATTTTGAGCACATGTATCAAGGACACTTAATGCACATTTCACAATTTTTTCCTTATTTAAGCTCAAAAAGGAGTGGGCAGAAGAAAACTTATTTAATCCCACCCCTATCTTCCATTAGGACATAACTTAAACGCTTTGTTTGGGCTTCCTATTCGATTGAAAAATAATATAAATATACATCACATATACACATATTACACACATATATATACATGTATATACATATATACACATATACATATATATATATATACATATACATACATACATACACACACATACATATACAAACACATACACATACATACACATACATACATACATGAAGATTCATTCAATTCATGACAGACAAATGCAGCAAAAGGTCACTGACAATCATTTAGATGTACAGTGTTACTATAAGTAACATGAGGCATTTCTAAATTGCAACAGAAAGAAAAACACACCAACCATGGTAAGAACAAGAAAACAGCAATGGTAAGGAAACGATAAGCACAAAGTAGAAGCAACTCTGATACAGAGAAAGTACAGTATGACTTTATTTAAACTGGCCTTCAAAATATTTCACCTATTATAATATCTTTATATCATTATTATTGTAATAAGCTTTAAACAGTTTGTGGTCTAATAATGTAGGACACAACATTTTGATTTAGCGTAATTTTATTAAAATTTAAACTTAATAAAATATATATTGTACTACTATCATTTTAAAACATTTTGTGATCGAACATAGAAGTTGAAATTATGATATTATAACTTATAACCAATAAACTAGAAACTGAGAACAATCCCAACCCACTTAACATGAGATAAACTCACTGTTTAAGTGTGAGCAATATATTCCCATTGGATTGTGTTAGGGATAGGTACAGCAGTGGCACGGAGATTCTTGAAAGACCAGACCTTGACCACAATGCTGCAGAGTGGCAATGCCGTGATCACAGTTATAATAGGTGGTATTGTCATCGGGGTTGGCGTGGACTCCAGTTTGGTTAATGCAGATGTTCCCTGTACCGCTGCCGGAGGATTTGGTAGTGGTAGCTAGAAGAAAAGAGGGAGTATTACAATTCTATGGGGTAGTGACTGCTAACACATGACATATTTAGATCACCATGTTACCTTTTATTGTTTTTAAAAGACTATAGCCACCAAAAACGTATTTCATTTTGTTTCACAACATAATAAACATTTTGCTAATGAAACTACTGCACGTCGCGTCAGTTTTGTGAAGTTGTAACTCTTATTATATTTATTATTTTATCTTATTATATTTATGAAAACGAGAATCCGCCCGATAGTCGAACCTCG
>KN470168.1:0-12482 GCA_000787095.1 Periophthalmodon schlosseri
TCTTTAAGATGTGAGACAGGCCTCTACCTTTTCAATGTTTAAATCCACGCTCAAAACAGTTCTGTTTAGCTGTGCATATGACTGAAAGGTTTTTATTCTGCACTTTTCTCCTATAATTATTTAATGTTAATGTTAATTTTATGATGATTATTTGGGATTATTTATGTTTTGATTTGTTGTATTGTGATTTTAATGTCTTTCTTATTCTGTAAAGCACTTTGAATTACCTTGTGTATGAATTGTGCTATACAAATAAACTTGCCTTACCTTGCCTTGCCATGTAAGATATTTCAAAAAGTATTCATGAAAGATGCAATTAGACACTAGAAATAAGTCTTTTTTTCACTGCATCTTTTGTGAGCAGGACAGGTGCCTGGCTGACCTGCTGCAGCTGAATCTACACTGCTTTGAGGATGAGGTGAGGGCCATTGTGGATAGAGCCGTCAAAGAGATGTCTATGGAGAAGGTCCTGACCGAGCTGGACTCCACCTGGACAGGTACCTCTTCCTCCTGCTGGATCCTTTACTCCAGAGTCAGCACCAAACATTAACATTTTAAAGAAGACAGATTATAACTATATAGCAGACACAGGCATAATAAAACACCCGTGGATCATGTTACAGTTTGCATATTTTAAATCACAATATTCATTTAAAACAAATTAAGCAAGGAAAAGTTTGCTGACTTCTGCGTTAGAAAACACCGGTGCCCAGTGGGAGCCAACGTTGTTGCAAACGTCATTACAACAAAGAGTCGGCACCTCCGATAGATAGCTGCAGATCACGCTAGCGAGCAGCGGTATTTTTTTCATTTGTACCAAAACACCATGCGACGCTACTGAATGCTGTGCATGTCACCGATTAAGAAAATGAAATTGGAGAACGAAGTACAGAAAAGTGGCCGTTTACTGGGGGGAAAAATGGCGTCTTGAAAATAAGCAATTGAGAGAGAGACAGACGGTGTTGGTAGGCTTGTATAAATAGGTGTTCTGGGTAATTTGAGATGTGGTTGAGGTGAGCTGTGGTTCGCTGGAGAAAAGCAGGAAGTGGTTGAGGAACTATTGCATTGTGTGATTTGAGCAGTTTGTTTTTCCTGTATCCATGGCAACCCTGCATGAAGCTAGCTATGCTTCCCATTTAGCTGTGAAATGCTTTTCACACCAATACAATAGACGTTCTACACCAAATATGCCATAAGATGTTCGAGAGGAAACACTTTTGGACAGGAGCACTTTTGTCCTGAGGGCTACTGCTCTCCTCAGACTGCCCTAACACTGGATCTGATGACCCTACCTGTTGAGCTGCACTGAGACTTTTATTTGAGCTTTTCGATTATTACTGAATTTTGAATTTTCCTCACTGTGCTTAAACTGTCCCTCAGGGACAAATAAAGTGATATTGATTGATTGGTTGATTGTGCAAATCAGTCTTGTGCACATGGTTGAGCTCAGTGGTGATTTTATGTGTCTGTGGTAGTGTCTTTAGGTGGAAGTCTAGAATATTTGTGTACTACTATGAACTCATTACTCCATTCCTCTGCCCTGCTGTAGGCATGCAATTCCAGTATGAGCCCCACCCCAGGACCCAAGTGCTTCTGCTGCGGAGCGATGAAAAACTGATGGAGACCCTGGAGGACAACCAGGTGCAGCTGCAGAACCTGCTGAGTTCCAAACACATTGCACACTTCCTAGACCAAGTTTCTTCGTGGCAGAGTCGGCTGTCCATGGCCGACTCGGTCATCTCCATCTGGTTGGAGGTTCAGCGAACATGGAGCCACCTGGAGAGCATCTTTGTGGGCTCAGAGGACATCCGTGCCCAGCTGCCAGAGGTGACACTGGGGCTCACACATGATATTTAAGACTATTCAAAGTCACCTAATGCCAGCAGACTATTCAAAGTCACTCTGATGCCAGCAGATGGCAAGCTGCACCAGATCAGAGTATATTGAGCACTGTGGCTGTGAAATTGGTCTATGCATTTTTTAGGCATTTTTTGTTAGGCGCTGGTTGATCGTTTACCTCGATCAATATCCATCGCAAACATAACACAGTGGACTCGATAATACGTCTGAACAGTGGCCTACGGTTAGGGTAATCAAGGCAAGCAGTGTATAGCAATAAAATGAAATAGTTTCGAAATATATCCAAATAATCCTGTTTTTCCTTCACTTCTACCTGTCTGAAGCATGGCTGTAGCCACGGTGTCCTTTAGTGCACCCTACTGGTCACTGACCAGACTGCATCAACTGTGGTTCCGAATGTCTCATTAACTGTGCTACGGAGGCCATGCCTCACCACACTCTACATGTGCTTTTACAACCGGAGAGGCCAGACGGTTGTTTTAGAGGCTTGCGCATGCATACTAAGGACCACAGCTGGCTTAAAAAGCGCTGAATAAACCCATATTATAGATCCATGGGAATCGGACATCTGAGGATATGTGCAGCAGGAGATAACAGCAGTGCCAACTTTCAACATATGTCCAAAATAAATTGCTTTTAGCTTTCTAGTGATTAGATGTTAGTAATATTGGCAGTCATTTACTCAGAGAGCCAGTTTCAGGGCTGGTTTGTGTGAAATAGAGGATCCAGATGGAACAGTGGAATGACAGCAGCTAGTGAGGAGCCAGTCTCGTCTGTGACAACCTGTGTATGTATGAAGTAGCCTTAGTGGAATAATTAGACTATTACACATCTGTAGACTGTAGGTTCTGGACCTACTCCACTTCAGGGAAATACAGGACGTTTCTTCAGAAAAGACGTGGTTTGCATTTGTGAGAGGTGAGTGTGATTGCGCAGCAGGGCTGTGTTTAAGGTGGCGTTTGTGGCACATGAGGACTTATTATAGCCTACATGCAATGCACATGCATCCATCTGACCAGAGTCAGACAGGTGCTTGTAGTAGTACCTGGTTAGTATCTTTTCATGAATGTACGTTACATGTAGTACATTACATATGTGTAGAGCTCTCAGATGTCAACCATATGGTTTCTAGATGCATAATAATAATTACATAGATGACAATAGTACTGAAGTAGTGAACAACAGTATATATTGTTGACCGCAACAACCTTATCTCAGAAGCTAAGTAAGGCCGTGTCTGGTTATTTGAATGGGAGACTGTAATAAGTGACTAGACAGCCCGTGGACAATTACCAGCAAAGTATGGCTGCAAATTCAACTGTGTGTTCAGTGTCGCTAAACTAAACGCTAATGGTCATTTTGTGTCTGTTTGAGTATCAAGGATAATCAAATTAAATAATAATACCGGCTTGCCAGATCTCAGTAACAAAGCAAGGCCAGACCTGGTTAGTACTTGGATCGGAGTCTGCCGGGAATATAAGGTGCCACAGTGGGCCCCGGTGGCAAAATCTGCTGTTGTGTCCTTAGACAAGACACTTCACCCAGATTGCCTAGTATGAATGTGGTGTATGCGTGAGTGTTGGTGGTGGTCAAAGGGGCCGATGGCACAGATTGGCAGCCTTGCTTCCGTCAGTCTACCCAGTGCAGCTGTATCTACAATACTATCTTACAGCTATCTAAGGGTGGAGTGAATGAATAATGCACTGTAAAGTGCTTTGGGTGTTTTGAAAGGCGGTTTATAAATCCAATGGTTAACTAAAGCATAACAGTTTCTAGAAGGTAAAAACTTGGTTCTCTGGTTTATTTCAACTGTTTACTCAGCAGTAGTGATCCCACGGACAATCTGTCTACTGATAACAAGGGGTGTAGTCCCTGGCCTGTCAATCACCTGAGTTCCTCTCTCACATCAAGAGAGTGCCAGAACTCTATGCAGAAAAAGCAAAGAGCTAAGAAAAAACACAAGGGGTCAGTGCAAACCTGAATATAAGTGTCACATAATTAAATGATTATTCTCATAGGGGCAGCATATTTAATTAAGTCATAACATAAAGGTTTATTCTCACAGTACTACAACTTTATTCTAGTAGTACTATGACTTTATTCTCTTAAAATTACAACTTTTTTCTGGCCCTGACTAGTATCCTAAAATCATAACTTTAATGTTTTAGTGTGTGACATTTGACATTTACAAAACATTTTTTTTTTCCTTTGGAAATACTTCTGTCTTTCAATTGAGACCATACACAATGCCCTAACTGAGTGACAGTTCAGCATGATAACACATTTTATTTAATCATTTGGCAACAAAATACAAATATGTTATTATACTAAAAACAGAGATTTCTGGCTTCTGGTGAGGTATTAATGTCTCAATTAGATTAGAAAATATTAGGCCTATTATTCCCAATATTATTGCTAAAAAAACAGCAAAATACAGGAATTTGTATGTTTTTGCATAGTAAAAGCCTATTCAATAATGTCTGATTATTGCACAAAATGATGTTCTGCCTGATACAGTATTATCAAAATAGTCCACTCATTTTCCTCTGCATCTGAACATTGAATGTTATTCATCTCATTTCTTTTTGTTTTAAATTGACAGAACTGCAGGTAGCGGTTTATCCATTCCATAGAATTCACTTAGAAAAGTGTGTACAATGAGAGAAGTGAAAACTCACATAAAATCCAGATTATAATATGCCTCATTCATATTCTATAGGTCCAACACATACATGCAGCATCTTTAACCTTTAACAAGTCAGTGGGCACAATTCTATGTCACACTTTTACACGATAGTGACTCTGATACTGAACAGCAAAAGCTCATACGCATGCAGACACTCTCCTGCCCTGCACCACTGTCATAGCTGTTAATTAAGAATGTATTAAGTGTCTCATACTGAGTTTAGACTGTGCGCTGACACATTTTAATTACTCCCATGACGTGTGCTTAAACCCAGATGTTGGATATGAGACCTGTGATTCTTGCCTTCTCTGCATTAACATAAATTCCCTGGCTGAGATCCTTGTGAAACCTTTCACAGGACTCAAGGCGATTCGAGGGGATTGATGTCGATTTCAAAGAGCTGGCAAGCGCCATGCATCAAACTCCTAACGTAGTGGAGGCCACCAATGAAGCGGGTCTATTTGGCAAACTGGAGGACATCCAGAGAAGGTGAGAGTGTCTCCAGGTTGTAGCTCATAATGGAGCGCTCTCACTTGTGTGTATGTATGTCTGCAGGCTGGCCCTCTGTGAGAAGGCTCTGGCAGAGTACCTGGACACCAAGCGCTTGGCCTTCCCCAGGTTTTATTTCATCTCCTCGGCTGATCTGCTGGACATCCTGTCCAATGGGACCAACCCACAGCAGGTGCTTCTTTGTTGGAGCGTGAGGCGAGTAGCAGAGTGATAGCTCTAGTGCATCTAGTGCATCTAGTGTTTGTGAGCTGCTCTAAGCACTGTCTTCTGTCACTGCAGCCTCGTAGTACCTGCACTGTCCTCACAGGGGCAATGTTGCTCATGATTTTGGTTTCTTACTCCCACCTCTGTCAGCAAGTCTCTCTAAAGCATTTTCACATTGCAGAAAATAAATCACTTTTTTGCAAAACTTGCCACTAAATCTCTGTAAGAAGTACCTACTGCTGAACACATCTTGCCTTTTATTAACATCAGAGACTAGCTAAAACAAAACACTCTGGAAACACCAGAGCAATAGAACATGAAATTACCTCACAATGTGTGTCTGTCTGCCCAGGTCCAGAAGCATCTGTCCAAGCTCTTTGACAACATAGCCAAGATGAAGTTTGAAGTGGACGACCAGGGCAGCCCCTCAAAAAGAGCGCTGGGCATGTTAAGCAAAGAGGGCGAGTACGTTCCCTTTAACCAGACCTGTGACTGCAGTGGACAGGTACCAGCTGCATCACAAACTCTGCCAGATTAGTCATGCTGAACATTTTTAATAAACTTGATCATATCTGAGAGGGAGAGATGAGGAGCCCACCCACTGTGTCTGAAATAGAGATATGGCATGTTACAATAACCAGACAAATGGAATTGGCTCTGTTCTTGCCCCTGGGATTTTACACATTAAAGCTGCAAAGCCATTAATTTTCCATTACATTCCATAGTATTTGACTGATCCCACTCTAATGCTTATTTATTCAATGACTTTATTCATCAGTCTTCACATGTAACTACTAGGGTCACAAGAATCTTCAGAAGGCAATGCAGCGTTCTCAGGTGTAAAACAACCCTGGTTCAGTCCAGTTCAGAATAACATTTTTAATGTGTTAACTGTTGCTGTTTACCTTGTTATTTTATATTTGTTAGAGTTGGAGAATGTACTGCACTGTAAATAATGCACTGCAACCCCCCCCAAAAAACATTCATTTTTAAAAGGCACTTTTTATTTTTGTTTTTACAACAGCGTAAAAACGTTTTTCATTTTAAACATTTTGCAGTGGTCCAAAGTTATTCCTCACTTACCTTATGCATTCTGAGCATCCTAATTATTTACCGCCACCAAGTTTATAAGCACTTTTCACTCTGGTGTGGCGTGCTTTCTAATTAGGTGCAGACAGTCACAGCAGACTTACTTTGACCACAAGAGCCGCTTATATAGTATCTGTATACTGTATCTGTATCTGTATACTGTATCTGTACTGGGGCAAATACATGGAAAAAAAAATCTGGTACAGGACCTTGAAGGACTGCGGAAGGAAATTAGTTTGAATCTGGTACAAGCAACTTAGCCCTTAGCCATTTGGTAACTGTACATTCTCCTGTTAAATGCATAAACTTAAATTAAAACTGAATGATCTCATCAGGGTGATTGTGTGAGAGATATCTAAATGTTTGTTATTGCTGCACTGGCACATTTGTGGTATTTTACTCTGTGTTCTGTGAGGTGGAAGTTTGGCTAAACACTGTGCTGGAGACCATGCGATCCACTGTGCGGTACCAGATGTCAGAGGCAGTGATGGCTTACGAGGACAAACTCAGGGACCAGTGGCTGTTCGACTACCCTGCCCAGGTAAAACATCCGCCTTCCTAACATAACACAGTGGGCTCAGTAATACATCTGATTTCAACTAGTGCTGAAGAATTTGGGGAAAACTATTTTATTATGATAAACTATGCAGCCTTAACAAAAAGCACAGGTTTAATGCTACTGCACAATCAGGAAAGTTAATAGCTTGTATCCTATTTGTCAGTGTTATATCTGTGGCCTTACCTGCATGTCAATCCCCAAACTCAAAACCTAAGTAAGACTGAGCCTGGTCAGTACTTAGATGTGAGACCACTGGGGATACCAGGTAGAAACTGCTATTGTGTGCTTAGACAAGACACTTCACTCACTGCCTAATGTGGTGTGTGTATGAGTGTTGGTGGCAGATTGGTAGCCTCACTTTCCTAAAGTCTACCCTAGGGCAGCTGTGGCTGCAGTAGTAGCTAACCACTACCAAATATAGAGATGTAATAAGAGTGAAGTAGAAGTCTGGCACCAGTACCAATTTGGAGTACCAATTTGGATTCTCTACCATAATGAGAAGCAATGTTGACAACTATAAATGACGAGTGGCACAGTTCAATGTGTTTATGCGGATTACGGATTTTCAAGAAGTATCCTGATTTTGGTATCCTGGATAAGCGAGTATCCAGATAATGAGAAACCAAGATACTCTCAGAATCAGAATAAGTTTCATTGACCATGGTCAGTGAACATAATTTAAAAAATAGGAACTTGCCTCAGTGTTATGGTGCAACATTAAACAAAGAATAATAATATAAACTATGATAAAATAAAATAAAAAAAAATAAATAAGGCTGTGCATTAAAATTAAATACAGTACAAAATATACAGTAGGGCAGAACAGCAGTGCAAAAACTATGAGTGCAAGTAGGTTAATTAGTTGTTTAAAGTGACAGTAACTGGTGATAGTGACAGGCTACATGCTGAGCAAATATGATGATCGTAAAGAAAATACAGCAATACAATGGGGGTTTGGATCATAGCCTGTATATATAGATGGACATAGCTAGCCTGCTAGCCACTCTGTTCCATATAGGAAGTGAGCATGGATGCAAAGTTGATCCATTCAGGTCTGAGCTGCTGTCAGTCCATTCTACATAATACCGATCCTTGTATTTTTATTGCACTATTTGTCCCTATATCAAGATATGAATAATAACAGACCAATCATGTGCCTTCTTTCCCTGAGTTTGGCTCCAACCAGCAGTTTGATTGACAGCTATTGCCCCTCATTGCTAAGGAAAGGAGCGAGTACCTTCAACACCCCGCTTCTGGCTCTTTGAGAATAAGCGTAATTGTAAAAGTATGAAGCAATAAAACAATACATTTAAAGAAGACCTATTGTGCTTGTGTCTGCTATATAGTTAGAATCTATGACACCCGTGGAACATTTTGTTACAATTTGCATATTGTAAATCGCAATATTCATGTAAAACGACATGATAAAAGAAACAAGTCTACTGACTTCCATGTTAGAAAACTGTGATCCCAATGGGAGGTGATGTCGCTGTAAACGTCATCACAACAAAGAGCTGTGAAGTTGTTGGCACCTCTGATGGATAGCCACAGATGACACTAGCGAGCCGCAGGTTTTTTAAAATTACTTCCATCCCTCAAAATACAGCTTTGGGTGAGTAAATGATGAGGGGAAACAATTAGAACATGGTTAAAAGCTCTGAAAACTCAATTTTGCATAATGGGTCTGCTTTATAGGAGGTCTGCTACATTGAATTAATTTATCTTCTGTGTATTTTAATTAAAGATTGCCATAACAGCATATAATTCTGGTCCAGATTAGTTACATAATGAGCCTGGCATCTGTCTGAGTCAGCTGATGCCCTGCCATATGCAGGCTTTATGGTTGCATCACAATATGATTTTTGTCAGTAATTAGTCACAATTAGTCATAAATCTGTTGTTGCACCAAAAGACATTTTCCAGCCTTTGTTTGTTGCAGTAATCCTGTCACGTCCTATTTCAGGAAGCTGATCACATTGCATGTCTTCCTGTCGTGCGTTTTACCGGAGTGACTTTGCCTGATAAGATGTAAACTAGGGCATTTTGAAAGTGCTGTACTTGATTCCTTAAATCTGTGAAAAGCTGAACTAGTTCATTTTAAAGAGCATTTGACAGATTCATATATTTTTGTAAATTTTATTAATCATAATGCAAAAAGTCATTCAGTCTGTGGCGCTGTGAGACGTGACTGTGAGATGCTGTGAGACGTGGCTAAAGCTAGTGTAAACACACTCTGGTTTATCGTCAGCTTGTTCTGCATTTCCTTCACTTTTCTGCGCCTTTATGCCTTGTTTTAACATTATTTTATGTAATGCAGTGGGTTTGGCTCATGTTAGATGCATTATGCACTGAAAATATAACATTTTTTATCTTTATACACAACTTCTGTATATCGATAAACAGGAACCAGCTGTTGCATTTGTGCTTTTTTGTGACTCATATCGGCTCAACATATACACTGCATTCCAAATTATAATGCAAATGATATTTTTCTCCGCTTTTGCCAAATTGTCAATATAAATGACAGTCATCATAATTTTCATGTCATCAACCTTTAGAGTACAATGCGAATGTTATTGAACAAACCTCCCATTGATAACAGTATTTTTTCAGAAATAAAAACTTAAAATGCACTGTTCCAAATTATTATGCACAGCAGAGTTTCAAACCATGTTATTGTTGTAAAGAACTGAAAATGGTCATTTGTTTATTTTTCAATTAGAAGGATTAGCATATTACTGAAATCAAAAGCTATTTCTATCAAAATAATAACAGGTCAAGTTACATTTTAATATAGGACCTCTTATTTGACAGGAGCTTCACAATTTGTGGAGCGTTTCTGCTTGAATTTCTTTGCAGGATGTCAGAATAGCCTCCCAGAGCTGCTGTTTGAACTGCCTCCTGCTCTCATAGATCTTTCGCTTGAGGATGCTCAAAGGTTCTCAGTAGGGTTGAGGTCAGGGGAGGATGGGGGCCACACCATGAGTTTCTCTTCTTTTATGCCCATAGCAGCCAATGATGCAGAGGTATTCCTTGCAACATGAGATGGTGCATTGTCATGCATGAAGATGATTTTGCTACGAAAAGCAAGGTTCTTCAGCCTTGTTGGATGGAGTGGTGGATGGATGGTCCAGATGGGACATGGGGGACGGCCACCAACCAGAGTTGCACAGCACTCATCAGTGAACAAGACTGTTTGAAAATTAGTCTTCATGTATTTCTGGGCCCACTGGAGCTGTTTCTGCTTGTGAGCATTGGTTAAGGGTGGCTGATTAGAAGATTTATGCATAACTGCAGGCCTCTGGAGGATCCTACACCTTGATGTTCGCGGGACTCCAGAGGTACCAGTAGCTTCAAATGTTTGCTGCTTTGTAATGGCATTTTAGCAGCTGCTCTCTTAATCTGCTTAAGCTTTCGTGAAATATCTAAGGTTTTCATACCTTGTCCAAGGGATTCAACTATTTCACGCTTTTCGGCACTAGAGAGATCCTTTTTCTTTCCCATATTGCTTGAAAATGGTGGACTGCTTAATAATGTGGAACGTCCTTCTTAAGTAGTTTTTACTTTAATTGGACTTACCTGGCAAACTAATTGGCACAGGTGTTTGAGATTGATTTCACTAACCCAAAGAGCCCTGAGACACAATACCATCCATGAGTTTCACTGGAAAACAAAAAAAAAAAACCTTTATGACACTTAAACACAGTAGGAACAGAGACTGACTGGTAACTTGAGAGCCTTGCCTTTCGACTCAGCTCTTTCTTTATCACAACAGTCTGCCTGAATCATTGCAGGCACTACACCGATCCTCACTTGTGAACAAGACACGAAGATACTTGAATTCCTCCACTTGAGGCAAAGACACCCCATCCACCTAGAGAGGGTGCCATCTTTTTCTGTGCTGATATACATCCCAGCCACACTCTTCTGCAAACCGCCCCAGTGCATGTTACAGGTCCTGGTTTGATGAAGCCATGAAAACAACATAATCTGCAAGCAGCAGGTATGAGATCCTGTGGTCCACAAATCAGATCCCCTCCGGCCCCTGACTGCTCCTAGAAATTGGGCAAACTCCCATGAACCCTCAAGCACCCGATGGAGTATATAGAGCTGGTCCAGTGATATGCAGCTGGCACAAAAACCACACTGCTCTGCAAGAAGCTCTTCCTGAGGTGTGAGTTGAAGGCCCCTCTGACAGAGTGCTCTGCCAGACATTCCCAACAGACCCTCATGATACGCTTGGGTCTGCGAGGTCTTTCCAGTTTCCTCCTCTGCCAACAGATCCAACTCACCACCAGGTGGTGATCGGTTGACAGAGATGTCGGCTCAGACGTCGCCAAACAAAGTCTGTGTCAAGTGTTGGAGAACCAGAGCACCTTGATGAGAAATGGGCTAAAGGAACAAGATGGAAATGGGCGAGAACAAGGCTCTGTTGGAATGCTACTACTCCAGTAACACGAGTCAGAAGGA
The DNA here is from genome assembly GCA_000787095.1 of Periophthalmodon schlosseri. Taxonomy (NCBI): domain Eukaryota; kingdom Metazoa; phylum Chordata; class Actinopteri; order Gobiiformes; family Gobiidae; genus Periophthalmodon; species Periophthalmodon schlosseri. Next base: position 11,379 of record KN470168.1, read on the forward strand.
TTGCATGAACATGTTGTGGGGAAAATGATTACCCACAGTCCAAGCTTACGTCTAGTAGCTCAGTGATCCAATATCCACAAACGGCAACTGCTATCACAACTTGAGATTAACGAGGTACAACACAAATGCTACAGCAAGGGGGAGCCAGGACTCCAGGTCATAGGGGAGTTAACGTCAACGAAGCAAAGTATGCTGGTAGCGACTGACTTGAAAGATAAGATCATGGCCTGAATGAACACGAGGCAGCCCGATGCCAGTTACAGAGGCAGTGAAGTAAAGCACCATCTGAAAGTCTCCTAGAAGATGCAGCATTGAGAGTGACCCCTACCTCAACTATCAGAGAAACCAATGAGCTGATATACACTTCAGTAGCAGTGATCCTAGAGATATTTGGCTATAATAGCAACCATGGGAGCCACCATGGAAACGACGGTTAGAGGCTAAAATCAAGGCAGCACAGCGAGAAGTGAGCCAACTGTCAGAGGCCCAGAAAGATGCAATGAAAAGGATCCCTCAAAGGGTACAGTTCCATCCAACTATTGGCCAAGGACCCGTTTCTCCACAACATGGAAGCATGGATCATTGTGGCTAAGATAAATGGGCACATGGATCAATACATGAACACAGCACAGAAGGGCATTGGCAAAGATATCAGGGGAGCCAAACACCAGCTCCTGGTACACCGAACAGTCGCCCGAGACTGCAGAACCTGACAGACCAACCTGTCTGTGCACTGCCTGGATTGATTACAAGAAAGCCTATGACTCAATGCCACACATGTAGCTCACTGAATGCCTGGAGCTGTACAACCTCAACAGGACACTAAGAGGCCACCATCAGTTACCTCCTCTGCGTGGATGACATCAAGCTGCATATTAAGAATGAGCAAGACATCGACTCACTGATCCACACCACCAGGATCTACAGCACAGACATTGGAATGTCATTCGCGCTTGAAAAGTGTAACCGGATGGTGACAAAGAGAGGGAAGGTAGTCCACACAGAAGGGGTCTCACTCCCAGAATGAACATTAGCAGACATTGAGGACAGTTACATGTACCTTGGTATCCCACAAGCAAATGGCAACCTTGAAGAGGAAACAAG
>JACM01062310.1:0-22212 GCA_000787095.1 Periophthalmodon schlosseri
CGCTCACCACAGATGCAAGACCAAGAACGTTTAAGTCGTTTAAACAGGATTTTACAAATGCAAAGGCTTGTTTCCCGCTTTCACTAAACAGCTCTATTGTTTAGTGCTATTATAAGAGAATTTCTGCAACTTAAACTGCATAGACAACGTTCAGAATTAAGTTTAATTTTAGTATGAATATGACAAATGCATTCCGTATTTGCAAATGTGTAAACTAGTGTTTGACCTGATCAGTTTACTGGTGTAAAAGAGATGCTGTAAGAAATTAATTAAGCAACATAACTAACATCAGATGACATTTTAACACCGAATATAATCTTTTAAGGCTTCTGTGCAAGGAATGACAGTATATAATAATAGCTGAGACCTTCATAAATATTTAAAACCAAAAATATATACATTGTTTAATTATTATTAGTTGATTATTTGATACTAATACTAACATGGTGTATTTATTGTATTTCCGAATTTGTAAAGTGAAATCTGACATCGCAAAAATTCATTTTTTTTATGTTTTTACTTTTACATATGCCGTACCTTTTTTTTTTTTTTTTTAGAATTTCTTGTTTCATTGTTAAATGTTAAATGGATTTCCCTCCTAAAAACGACACTTTTGTGATGCTTACACCCTTCTCCTCGCTCTGCTTGAACCGTTTCCGGGGAACGGTGAAAGATGTCTACACGAAGAGCGCCACTGCAAAATGAAAATGGGGCTTTTATTTTCATTATCTACTTTAAATTAATCGGTTTAAAGTTTTGTACAAGTAGTGATGTAAGTTTTTGCATGAATTAAAATAAACAAAATTTTCAGTCGGAGTGAGACCTGTCATTTTCTTCCTTTCACTCAACATATAAACACGATCTTTGGTACGCTGTTTCGTTCTAAAAAAAAAAAAAAAAAAAAAAAAAAAAAAAAAAAGAAGCAGACAATACAACAATACTTTTATAAAACAATGAGTTTGCTGTTCGCATTAAATTAAATCAGATTAGTATTTTTAAAAGTAATAAATCAATAAATACTCAAGAGAAAAATCGGAAGCGGACTATATTGGTGCATGGACTTGTTTCTGCCCGGTATGTTTACGGACACGGACATTGGCGCAAACATGACAGGGAGCGGAGGAGAAAATCAAGAAGAAAGCTCAGAAAACGCAAATATGGGAGGCAGCCGTGATGCCAATGAAAAGACGCAGTTAATAAAAGGTATAAATATGGTCGTAAGTCCAGTGTTTGCCATTAGACCTTGGAGATTTTAGGAGCATGGTTCCCTATGTTAAGGTCACAATATTACAGCCACACATACAAATACATACTAATTTAAGCATGTCATTTGCAATTTAAAAACAAAACTGGTACAATTTAAAGGTGCATTATGTAACTTTTCTGGTGTGGGGGTCTGCACCTTATTGTCTTATGGAGATGATATCTTTGCCTGGAATGTTCCCCCATATGGCTTATCCAAACTTACCTATCCTTCATTTATTTAATTACAGGTATTTAAATTACTGATCAAAATTACAGTGAAGAACATGGATTCTTAATGAGAGCGATGTCGGCTCTCCATAGATCTGACCTAAAACATGACCGTGTGGTGTCATCTGCTTTCCGTGGAGATAGTTTAGTTTAATGCCAGATATTGGAACAGTCCAGGCAAAGCAATTACATCCTTTTAATAAAGTTCTCATGAACCATGTCTCTCTCTTTTTGTGTAGGAGCTCTGTTCCTGTCCACTGTGGCCTCGGCTGGAGTCATTGCAGGATTCAGTTCAACGCTGGTTCTGGCCAAAAAGAAGAGTCCAAACTGGTTCAACAAGGTACTGACGCAGACCCAGTTTGACCTGTTCATATTTGGTTTAGTTCTAAGTGAATACAGTTTAGAAGGTCTGTGCTTTATTTTTACATATATTTTAGTGTTTCTCAAAGAGTGGTACATGGGCTACTTTTCTGATATGAAGTAAAGCAAAAGCTTTTCAATTCCAACACATGCTTTGACTTTTGAAGAGAGACACACAGAAATTAGCTTAGTGAAGGTTTGGGTATTTTAAAAACACAGAGGAGCACATGTAAACAGTACCTCCTCATAACAGCAGGTGAAACAGAGCATTTGTACTTTGACTGATTATTCTGTAGTACTCAAACATTTATGAATATGAACAGGCAAGGTTGTCCTCTTTCTCCATCGCTTTTTTCTATATTTATTGAACCGTCAGGATCCATCAGAACCGCTACATTAAAGGTATCCAAACCTCTACTGTACACCACAAAATAAGCCTTTACCTGCCCTTATCTGCCTGCACTCTTCCACACCCAAAATATAGAGCTTGTGAGACTGGTGCGGAGGGCCCCACTGCAAACAGTGGAATCCATACCATGCATTTTAATAGCACCTTAACACCTAATTTAGGGAGAATCAATCCAACCCCAGGCCAACCTACATTAAAAAAAACCTTCAGTGAAGTTCAGCATTGTCCTCCATATCCCTCTTGCCTGTGTGACCTGATCACATGTCTGCAGTCTCCGTCCTCACACAGAACTCTTCCCTTTTCTCCGTCTCTCTCTTATGTAATTACCTTAGTGTTATCTGCCCTCTTTTAAGATCCCTCATTTTATAATCACCTAATGTCATTGTTATGTTTGTGAAAGTCAGTGTGATGTGTGTGAATGTAATTGTGATGTGTGTGAATGTGATTGTGATGTGTGTGCATGTGACTGTGATGTGTGTGAATGTTAACATGCCTGTTAATGTTCATATATTGTTTGTTTACTGTTGCCCTTTTATGTTGTGTAAGTGTGTTGTTTTTTTTGTTGTTGTTTTTTTTGTAAATTTGGTGTCAAATATTAATTAAAAAAAACATGCATGAATATGAAACAACACATCTCCAGATAGGATTTTGATGAGGACAATGTCTTGGTTTGAAAAAAATCAGTTTAGCAGAATACAGGACCTTTAAATCAGACATATTGTGCTTGTGTTTGCTATAGTTATAATCTATGACACCCGTGGATCATTATGTTATAATTTGGACATTTTAAATCAAAATATTGATATAAAACGGCTTAATAATAGAAAAGAAGTACTATTTGTCATAGAAGTCATAATAGCCTACAGTAGGCATGTCCAAAATCCGGCCCAGGGGCCAATTGCGGCCCGTGTATAAATTTCCACTGGCCCGCAGCCTCTGGAATAAAAATAATTATGTGTGGCCCGTCAGCACTGTTGACCAGTGTAAAATACACATGTACAAGCAATATTATATTTCACCAGAAGATGGCAGCAGATCCGAGCCGTGCTAATTACATTCGCTCCAAAGCCCTGTGCCACTGCCAGTTTCAGCAGTTTATGCTCGACATCCAGGCTAAATACGGAGACGTTGTGTATAACAACGACGTAAGATGGCTCAGTCGGGGTCTACGCTGCTGAGCTTGTTTGGTTCGGTTATGAACTTTAACAAGAACCATGCGAGGACAAGACTAACTGAGTCTCACCTGCGTGACGTTTTGAGCATCAAAACCACTGTCTTTGAGCCAGACCTGGGCTATTTACTACAGTCCAGATCTCAGTTTCACCCTTCACATTAGTGCAGGCAAGTTATTTGTTAGCCTTCTGAGGTGAATAAATTCTAAAATCTCAGTGAATTTATTTTATTGTGATTATCAAAACCACAGTTTAATATTTATATTTATAATCTGTGTATCATTCATTTTGTTTTTGAAAGGTGAAAGCCATTTGCAATAAAAAGTAAAAACTAATTAAATAGTTCATTTGCATTTAATATTAATGGTTCAAAGAATGATCAGGCCGAATGGCCGGCCCCCGCACATTTTCACCTCACCAAATCTGGCCCTCTTTGCAAAAAGTTTGGACACCCCTGGACTACAGCGTATACTCTCCTCCTTCAGTGTAGTACTCCCTCTCTCTCTCCAGGGTATAGTCGCCTCCTTCAGTGCAGTATTCCCTCTCTCTCTTCCAGGGTATAGTCCCCTCCTTCAGTGTAGTATTCCCTCTCTCTCTCCAGGGTATAGTCCCGTCCTTCAGTGTAGTATTCCCTCTCTCTCTCCAGGGTATAGTCCCCTCCTTCAGTGTAGTGTTCCCTTGCTTTTTGTAACAATGCGATTAGATTTGCAGTTTTGTTTTAATAAGATTCTGTTCAAAGTTCACATTTTAAACTCATACAAAAGAATTGACAAAAAGACTGAAATCTGAACAAACTAATCCAAGAATCACATTTCAGAACATGTTTGTACAGATCTAAAATACAGGATTGGCAGTTTAATGCGGAGTAAGACAAATAAGACAAATGATGGCTCTTCAAAAATTGCAGCCTTTGGGATTTGATAATTGCGTCCATTCAAATTGTGATTTAAATTAAATTGTTTGTGATTAATCTTGCAGTCTCACTCTCCAGGATATAGTCAGTGTACTATTCCCTCTCTACAGGGTGTAGTCCCCTCCTTCAGTGTACTATTCCCTCTCTCTGCAGGGTGTAGTCCCCTCCTTCAGTGTACTATTCCCTCTCTCTGCAGGGTATAGTCCCCTCTGCAGCAGTTTCAGAGTCGGGGGCGGCTCTGGCTCTCAGGGCCCTGGGCTGGGGCTCTCTCTGGGCCTGGTGTGGAGTCGGACTCATCAGTGTCACCGTCTGGAAGCTGCTCGGGGTCCACACGGTAAGGGTTTAGTCCTGGGTTAGTCCTGGTTTGCCCTTGGTTTGGTCCCGATGTGAGTTGGCACTAGTTACAGTTGGGCCAGAAATGAAAATCAGTTCCAGTGGAATATTAAACATAAAAGTTACATTTTATTTTTAAGACTTATTAAAAGAAAGTATTGGTGAAGGCAAAACAAAGTCTGTTTTAAACAGAAAAACAGCCAAAAGTCCAGGGCTCCATTAGGAGAAAAACAACCACATGCTAACTGCTGGCTAATAAACAGTGTGTCACTATGACAACATAAACTAGCCCTTATTTGGTGGAAAACCAAACTGGCACAGCTCAGAACCAGCACCAGCACCTTGGTGGAAAAGGGGGATATCTCACACATAACAATAGAAGAACAAAGACAAAATTCAAAATAATTCAAATGGAAACAATCGTAAAACATGTCAAATATGGTACAAATATACAGATATATATTTATGTTTAATATGTACTGTGCAGGTGTGACTGAGAACCTAACGTAAATAAAACATACAAAATTATTTCTATTTGCTAAATGCCAGAAAAATGAGAGAAGGATTTTTTTATACAATTTTTCATTACTTTCTTCAAAGTCAGAAGTTTAAATACAGTAAGATTACTATGCCTTTAAACTATTTGGGAAAACCCAGATGATGATGTCATGTCTTTAGAAGCTTCTGATTAGTTTATTGACAACATTTGAGCTAATTAGAGATACACCTGTGGATGTATTTGAAGACACACCTGAAACACACTCCTTCTTTGTGTAACATCATGAGAAAGTCAAAAGAAATCAGTCAAGAAATCAGGAAGAGAACTGTGGACTTGCACAAGTCTGGTTCATCCTTGGTGCAATTTCCAGATGCCTGAAGGTGCCACGTTCATCTGTTCAAACAATTATACACAAGTATAAACAAGTATACACAAGTCCAACCATCATACCGCTCAGGAAGGAGACGGGTTTTGTGTCCCAGAGATGAATGTGCTTTGGTCTGAAATGTGCAGATCAACCCAAGAACAAAAGCAAAAGACCTTGTGAAGATGCTGGCTGAAGGTGGTAAGAGTGTGTCATTATCCACGGTGAAATGAGAACTGTACCGACATGGGCTGAAAGGCCACCCTGCAGGAAGAAGCCATTACTCCAAAAGAAGCAAACGCCAGATTACAGTTTGCAAATGCACAAAGGGACAAAGACCTTAATTTTTGGAGGCATTTCCTGTGGTCTGACAAAACTAAAACTGTTTGGCCATAATGAGCATCGTTATGCTTGGAGGGAAAAGGAGGAAGCTTACAAGCCTGAGAACACCATCCCAACTGTGAAATACGGGGGTGGCAGCATCATGTTTTGGGGCTGCTTTTGCTGCAGGAGGGACTGGTGCACTAGATGGCATCATGAGGAAAGAACATTATATGGAAATACTGAAGCAACATCTCAAGACATCAGCCAGGAAGTTAAAGCTTGGGCACAAATGGGTCTTCCAAATGGACAATGACCTGAAGCATACTGGTTACAAGTTTACAGGTTACAAAGTGGCTTAAGGATAACAAAGTTAATGTTTTGGAGAGGCCATCACAAAGCCCTGATCTCAATCCTATTGAAAATGTATGAGCAGATCTGAAAAGGCATGTGCAAGCAAGGTGGCCCACAAAATTGGCTCAGTTACACCAGTTCTGTCAGAAGGAATGGGCCAAAATTCCTGCCAACTATTGTGAGAAGCTTGTGGAAGGATATCCAAAACATTTGACCCAAGTCATGCAGTTTAAAGGCAATGGTACTGTAAGAATGTTTGTTTCTGGTGTAAGCGTCAAAGAGGACTGAAACATAAAGTCAGAAGGGTTTTAATGAGTTCCACACAGGTAAAGTGAACAATGAAGCAATGGACTCTCCGGAAAGGAAGGAAGAGAGTCCTGAGATGTGCATGTTGACAACTTTTATAGTGTCTCTCTGAGTGTGTGCGTGTGTGTGTGTGTGTGTGTGTGTGTGTAGAGGTGGGTCCTCTACTGGTCTGCATGGCATTACACATTAAGACATTTTAAGCAAAGTCGAACAAGGTGAGTGTTTTATAACACTCTCAGAGTGGGGGTCACACATTCCTTAGTGAGAGGGGCTATAGATAAGAAGTGGCCTTAACCAAAATGACCAGAACACAATAGTTATCTTATTGTTCATATGTCCTTGTAAGCCCACACGCTTGTCTGCATGGCGTCTTGGTGATCCCCCACCATTCCATATCCACTGGTGGCCATGTGTTATTTACCTTAGCATTAGTATATCAGGATACCAGTTTAATGTAGTGCTGCACTGCTAGAAAATACCTTACAGTACCAAATACTAATAAAATGTATGTAAACATCTGACTTTGAAGAAAGTCATGAAAAATTGTCTTCTCTCATTATTCTTGTATTTCGCAAATAGAAATTATTTTGGTAATCATAATTGACCTAAAACAGGAAGAGTTTAGTCTGATTTCGTGTCAGACAATGAGAAAAAAAGCATATGTGGCTTTTTATATATGTATGTAAACTTCTGGTTTCAACTGGATAAAGGCTATATACAATAGGTGCGATATGAGGAGAAACAGAGCGAAGATGAAATGGGGATTTGACATGGCATTAGCCTGTCTTTTACATAAGTTCATATTTAGGACATTTATCACTGTGTTTCAGATGACATCACACCATTCTTTTGGCCAATCATATTTAACACAGATGGAGCAGATAAAATGAATATTGTTCAAATTCAGATTTGTGTTGTAATAGTGAGTTCTTGGCTCTAGTCTCTAATAGAAAGGATCAGGTTCAACATTTGTGAACCTTTACCTTTTGGATATTTCATGGTAAAGTACAACGTAATAATTAGGGAAAACTGGCTTTTGCCCCCATCTGAGAGTATGACATCATCACATTCTAGAATCTGAAAAACTACCAATTGACACTTCATCCTGGGGGTGTTCTGCCTGTATATGTGTGACGGAATGTTCAGCAGTTACCATGGTGACACAATGCAAATACTACCTGATAAATTATTAGATTGAAAACTCAAATTAAAAAAATACAAACTATTTAAAGAGCACATTTTCAGGAGCCTGTGATCAATGCGAGCGTTCATGGGTCTGTTTAGGAGTTTGAGACCAATTAAAAAACTGTTGGCTAATGCTAGCTAGCATGTGATTGTAATGCTATTTGAGAGGGACTTGTTCAACGGCACAAATCAGCTCACCTGTTGTAGTTCCAAGTCAGTTTTTTATTCTGAGCTTTGTTTTAACACATTATGAGTCTATAAAGTCTAACCTGAGTAGCAGAGATACAGACAGAGCAGTGTCTGCAGTTAGCATCACACTCCGAGGGAATGTTGATGACATCACCTGCAATGTACCAACTGGTAGTTTTTCAGATTCTAGAACATGATGATGTCATACTCCCAGATGGGGGCAAGAGCCATCTATTGATTACATTGTACTTTTCAGATGAAACATTCAAAAGGTAAATGCGCAAATGTTGAACCTGATCATTTCTGTTAGTGACTAGACCCAAGAACTCACTGTGTTACAGCACAAATCTGCACTTGAACAATATTCATTTTAGTTGCCCCCATCTGTGTTAAATATGATTGGCCTATAGAATGTTGTGACATCATTTAAAACACAGTGATACAACATTTTACACTGCCTGGCCAAAAAAAAAAGTCGCCACCTGGATTTAACTAAGCAAATAGGTAATAGGTTGCTGCACTTGGTCAGGTCTAGGTTCAGCAACAGTATGTGCTCAAAGAATGAGGTCAGCTGACCACCTGAATATACTGAATGACCAGGTTATTCCATCAATGGATTTTTTTCTTCCCTGATGGCACGGGCATATTCCAAGATGACAATTCCAGGATTCATCGGGCTCAAATTGTGAAAGAGTGGTTCAGGGAGCATGAGACATCATTTTCACACATGGATTGGTCACCACAGAGTCCAGACCTTAACCCCATTGAGAATCTTTGGGATGTGCTGGAGAAGGCTTTGTGCAGCGCTCAGACTCTACCATCATCAACGCAAGATCTTGGTGAAAAATTAGCTTATCGAAACAATGCCACAGCGAATGCATGCCGTAATCAAACCATCATCAAGCAAGATCTTGGTGAAAAATTAGCTTATCGAAACAATGCCACAGCGAATGCATGCCGTAATCAAAACTAAAGCCGGTCCAACGAAATATTAGAGTGTGTGACCTTTTTTTTTTTGGTGGCGACTTTTTTTTTGGCCAGGCAGTGTATTTCTGCCATTATAATTAGTTCCACTTTGTTTTGTACATTTTTCAGTTGTCCGACTTCAGGCAGAAGATGCAGTCCTTCTTTCCCTCCATCCCAAAGTCCAACTCTGGACCGGACACTGTGGACTGGGACACTCTGTTCAAACCCCAAACACACCCTGCGGCTAATGTTATTGCTAATGCTAGTGCTAATGCTGCTGACGCTAACAGAGAATGAACCAAGGCAGATCTGTGTAAATGTTTGTAAATATTTTCATTTGAATTAAATTATTATATTGATTTTGCATTCTGGATTTTCAAATGACAGCATTACGATGATCAAGTTCTAGCTGACATCCAGTGATGGGAAGAATACTTTGAAAATGTATTTAGTTACAGAATACTCAATACCTGCATTAAAATATACTTTATAATGTATTCTGATACATGGTCAGTGCACTGTGTAAAAACAACATATTCACACATAACATGACATCATTTATACTTTATATATACTTTTATTTCAAATTATTTGATGTAAAAGATTTTAAAAGTCTTTGTTTTGTGGGCGGAGTCTGATGGACACAGAAGGTTCTCCCATGTTCTCATAGAGCACAGAGCCCCCTCTGTTCACCTGTTGACAACATCACTTTATAATGCCTAGAATATAGCAATATGCAGCAATCAGCCATCCTATGTCATGCTAGATTATTACTACATTATTTACACATTTAATACCATTTGTGGTTAAACACACTTTTAAAAAGTAACTGTCTCTTCTTTGATGAATAAGGAACAAAAACAAAACTAGAAATCAGTTGTGAAGTTTCTGGTTGGACTCTATATGGTCCATAATTAGACCTTATAGTAATGGCTGCCCCCATGTGGTGCACTGCTGTAGTGACATTTACTGAACAGGGGTTTCTGACAGAGGCTCATAGCTCGTTCATTTGCATAGAGCTAAATATTCGACAGCTGAACACAATGTTATGGCTAATCAGTGAAAACTATCAGGTAACTCCCAGTTGTACTCACAGGGTGGCACTGCTGAGGCCCGTGGTGCCCTGAAACACAAAGGTTCACACATTCATTTGTTAAGGCAGCTCTTTATATATAGATCTAGATTATCCGGTCATACAGGAGGATAGGAGGGCATCTGACAAACAGGGACACAGGAGGATGAGAGAGTATCTGACACAGGAAGAAGATAACAGCAGCAGCAACACAAAAATGATTCAAAGTTTTTTTAAAGAATACTCTGCATCTTTCGTAAAAATGTCTGTGTTCTGATACTTGATGATGTCACCAACCTTCCTTGGGGGTGTGATGCTAACTAAAGGTACTACTCTGTCAGATGCTCTATTAGACTTTAATCTGAGTTTTATTTGAACACAATCTGACCATAAAGAACTGACTTAGTTGAAACTACAACAGGTGAGATGATTTGTGCTGTTAAACACGTCTCTCTCAAATAACGCTACAGTCACAAGCTAGCTAGCATTAGCCAACAGTTTTTCAGTTAAAACAGAGATGGAGGAGACAGATCTTTAAAGGAGACAGAGCGCACACCCCCCAAGCCAGAGATCTGCAGCTCTTTATGATCTTTGGTCACTTCTTCCTAGTTGTTGAACCATTTAATATAATGTGAGCAGACTCCACTTGAGGCCACAGAGCAGGAGAATGTCACTGTGCCTCCTGCCTCTTACTCAGACACTGTGAGGATGGAAATACAGAAACAAATGTGTTTTTAATGGCACCAAAAACTGGTGTCAAAAAAAAAAAAAAGAATCAGAACCATCTGAACAAGCATCGGTACTGAAATAATCACATTGGACCTTTCCTGGAGTGTTTTAAAAGTGTCAGGAGCACAGCCAGACTGGACTAGACTGCCCTATCACAGTGTCTGTTACAGCCTAATGTCTCTTCTCTTCAGCCATTGGAGATTCAGAATGTGCTAACACGAGCCTGGAAGTGTCAGGCTTCAGGTTCAAGTGCCTCCTGCTCCTACTCAGACACTGTGAGGATGGAAATACAGAAACAAATGTGTTTTTAATGGCACCAAAAACTGGTGTCAAAAAAAAAAAAAAAGAATCAGAACCATCTGAACAAGCATCGGTACTGAAATAATCACATTGGACCTTTCCTGGAGTGTTTTAAAAGTGTCAGGAGCACAGCCAGACTGGACTAGACTGCCCTATCACAGTGTCTGTTACAGCCTAATGTCTCTTCTCTTCAGCCATTGGAGATTCAGAATGTGCTAACACGAGCCTGGAAGTGTCAGGCTTCAGGTTCAAGTATTGAGTATAAAGGACAATAAAAGGAAACGCTTATAACTTCATCCCCTTTTATGACCTTTTTCATAATGATTTTTTTTTTTTTTTTTTGTCCTTTTTTACTTTAATTTGGGCTTTATGAAAAGGACAATAAAAGGAAACGCTTATAACTTCATCCCCTTTTATGACCTTTTTCATAATGATTTTTTTTTTTTTTCTATGTCATTATTTACTCTAATTTGGCATATATGAAATTAGTTGTTTTTGTTTTTTTTGTTTGTTTTTTTTTAAATATCCCTTACTTTAAAGAGGGAGTGTTATTCAAAATATATATATTTTTTGGAGCTTTCTCCTATGTTATAACATTGTTCCCTCATCAAAAACATACCTAAAGAGGTTTTAGATGTCATCCATGCATGTTTGAGTATTTTAACAATCTACCGGGCCGTATTCAAACCCTCCATACGGTTAGCAGTACAAGCCTGTACAAGGCTCCGCCGACAAGCTTACTTCACCCATGCTCCCACAAGACAATTCTCCATAAATATACAAAAACATGATACAAAACTGTACACAGCAACTTGACAAACCTGATGAAACTTCAAGTACTACTGCTGCTAGAAAAGTACAATTTCTTTAAAAAGTTACTCAAGTGAATGTCACTGAGTAATAGCCACCCAATGTCTGACCCTCTGTCCTTCACACTGTCCCCACACAGAGAGACTCACCTGACAGCTGAAGGAGGAGCAGGACCAGAGGAGTGCTGGATCTGACCATCGCTGCTGCACTCTCTCTGCTCTCTGCTCTCTCTCAGCTCTCTTCTCGCTCTCTCTCTCCTCTCTCTCTGCTCTCTCTCTGCTCTCTCCTCTCTCCCTCTCTGCTCTCTCCTCTCTCTCTGCTCTCTCCTCGCTCTCTCTGCTCTCTCCTCTCTCTTTGCGCTCTCCTCTCTCTCTCTCTCTGCTCTTTCCTCTCTCTCCTCTCTGTCTCTCTGCTCTTTGGTCTCCCCTCTCTCTCTGTGCTCTCTCCTCTCTCTCTCTGCTCTCTCCTCTCTCTGCTCTCCTCTCTCGCTCTTTGCTCTCTCTCTGTTTGCTCTCTCTCTGCTCTTTCCTCTCTCTCTGCTCTCTCCTCTCTCTCTCTGCTCTCTCCTCACTCTCTTTCCTTGCTCTCTCTGCTCTCTCATCTCTCTTTATGTGCTCTCCTATCTCTCTTTGCTCTCTCTCTGCTCTCTCTCTCTCTTTGCTTTCTCCATTCCATGCTCTCTCTGCTCTCTCCTCTCTCTCTCTGCTCACTCCATTCTCGCTCTGCTCTCTTTGCTCTCTCCATTCTCTCTGTTCTCTGCTCTCTGCTCTCTCTCTCTGCTCTCTCCTCTCTCTACTCTCTCTCTGCTCTCTCCGTTCTCGCTCTGCTGTCTTTGCTCTCTCCATTCTCTCTGTTCTCTTCTCTCTGCTCTCTCTCTCTCTGCTCTCTCATCTCTCCGCTCTCTCCGTTCTTGCTCTGCTCTCTCCATTCTCTCCATTCTCTCTGTTCTCGGTTCTCTGCTCTCAGCTCGCTCTCTGCTCACAAACTCAGATCTCAGGTCATGTCCACACCCCTTTAACTTGTCTCACTGTGAGTCTCTGTGCTCTTGGTTATTTTAGAGTGGCCAAAAAAATCCTCTCTAAAATATAGTTAATCAGGAAGTAATTTCATTAGTCAAAATAAAAATACAGTACTGAAAAAAATGTTAGGACGTAAAAGACATAGGCAGCAGATATGACACATGTAGAGGTAATTTCAGGACTTTACCTGGCAACCATAATGTTACCAAGGGCCAAGGTGTCTTTAGTATACAATTACAATACTTATGATTAGTAGTCGACTAGTGTGAGATGTTTTCTATTGTACATACATTTTGAGGTTTAAGAAATTCTGGTCTATTTCAGACCTACAAACACTTTAAGACAGAAACTGGTTCACCCAAAGGACAAAACCCCGAGCCACAAACAAAGTAATGTGGTCTACTCCATTCAGTGTAGTGAAGAGTGCAGTGAGCGTTACATTGGAGAAACTAAACAGCCCACTCCATAAAGAATGTACCAACGCAAGAGCTCCTCTGGACCCCAGTCCGCTGTACATCTCCATCTCAAAGACACTAACCACTCCTTTGAAGATAGTGAGGTACAGATCTTAGCCAGAGAAAAGAAATGGTTTGAGAGGGGAGTTAAATAAGCTCTTTTTGTTAGGAAAGACAATCCTTCCGTAAACAGGAATGGGGGCTTGAGACATCATCTCTCCCAGATCTATGATTCCATTCTCAGACCAAAAGCAAACAAAAAGAAACAAAGAGAACAATAGGAGAGCCATTACAGGTTGAATAGGGTCGTTAAGGCTGAAACTGGAGACAATCGCTGTTTACAGTTTCAATGTAGTTAGCTCCTCCCTTCAGCTAGATACAAGGCAGTGTCCATCAGTAATCTGACCAGAACTGAAGAAGCGGCTTGGATGAGCAGCCAAACGTCTTCAGTCCTGCAACTTTTAGTCCAGTAGACAGATTTTATATGTTTCTTTTACTATGGCTCATACTTGGATGACTGAGGGATTATACAGACATAAAATAGGCTGACTTGTGTAAAATGTTCATGTGATCAACAAGTCAACACTGCACCAATTCTCTGGAGGCTTTAAAACGACTCCGTAGTCCGTATTGATACTTTGCAGTGACATCATGCTGGGGATGTTCTACATGTCTAAGGTGGAATGTTCAGCTGTTACCATGGTGACACAATGCACACATTAGCAAACACTGACAAAAAGTTAAGATCGTCCGAGCGTTCATGGTCCTGTTGGTGAGAGTGACTCATTGAAAAACTGTTGGCTAATGCTAGCTAGTTTGTGACTGTAATGTTATTTGAGAGGGACTTGTTTAACAGCACAAGTCATCTCACCTGCTGTGGTTCCAGCTATGTCAGCTCTTTATAGTGAGATTGTGATTAAATAAAGCTCAGATTAAAGTCTAACTTAAGTAACAGAGCTTCAGACAGAGCAGAGCCTCTAGATATGGAACCTACCTGGACGACTGAATGATTACACAGATGTAAGGCCACATGGTAATATAGAAGAAAGTACTACCATTTAATGTTGAAAATCACATTCTATTGTCTAAATAACAGTCTGGAATCAGTGGACTGTGTTTCTTGTATTTAGTCGTTTTAGATCAATAGATATAATTATAATATAGCAGAGGCAAGCACAAAACAAGAACATTTTGACTGAAATTTTGGGTTTGTGGACAGAGGAGTAGAGCAGCTCAGACTCTGGGTTCCTCACACAACTGTAAGTCACATCCTCGTCTTCAACTCTCCCCTGCAAACAATAACACCAGAATGACACCATGTTTACTGCAGAGCCAGTCTCTTTCTGTTGAGATTAGACTTACGCAAGCGTTTGTTTTCTTCTGACTGAAATGAACAGAGGCATAAGCAACATCATGGTCTAGGTTAGTCTACAGGACAGGAAGAACAACCACTATTAAATATGTTGGACTTTACTGTAGGAAAAAAACAAAGTGACAACACTCCCAAACCCGGCAATTTTCTGGGAACTGTGTGAATGTGGCTTAAAGTGCATTTGACAGATTTATACATTTTTCTAATTCTGACTTGGTTTGGTGGATAGTACCAGTGGTCAATATTTATCATAGTTTTACATCAGTTAAGTGGCAGTTTGTGAAGAAAAGCAGAAAGCAAAAATATTTGAAATACAGGAAGTAGTGCTGAGTTGTAAAATAGAATCCCTCTGCCTGTGTCATCAACTGTCATCAAATCCACCCAAAATACAGAGAAAGTTCTACACATAAGGAAAAGTATTTTTCTGACACTTTAAACCTTCATTTAACTAAATAATAGTGTTGTCCTTTATTTTTATTAGTTGAATCATAACTATTGTTTAATATAGACAGGTTTTGGCCCTTGCTTACTTTATGGTTGCTAGGTAACATACCTCTATGTATGTCATATTTGCTGCCTGTGTCCAACCAGGAAGTAAAATGATAAACTTCACCAAAATTACAAAATGAGAAAAGTAGGCATATTTGTGGTAAAATAAAAGTAAAATCTTATATATAATGATATTAACCATGTTTTAGAGGAGTGAGTCAGCTGACCTGTCACATGACCTTTAACATGCAGTGAGATTTACTTATGTCATTAAATTAAAATGATATATTTCTTTTACTTACAGTCTCTCTCTTGAGCAACAAAAGCACCTATTATTGAGTAAATGCAAGATAAACAAGATTTCAGACAAAGCAATCACATCATCATGGAAACAAGCTCAACGGGTAGCAAACGTCTGCCAGAAAAGTTACACAGTGCACATTTAAGAAGCCTGAATAATGCATTATGTGGGCTCTTTCAGGAAAAACTCCATAGAATCTAGGGCTGGGTGATATGACAAAAAAGCGTCGTGATATTGTGCTGTTCATGATTTTGTCTCAAACCTGAAAGTCTCCTCCACAGAATCAGAGCCACAGCAATGAGAATAAGAGCTGCAGACATAACCACAGGGACAGCGACGCTCAACAACTCCCCTGAAAATGAACCAAAAGGAAGTGAATTATTTTCAGTATTTGAGCTACACATCAGAATCTGCCCTGTTTAAAATACAACATGTAGGCGTTGGTGGGGTAGAGTCAGTGTGGTTGAAGACTTTTCCTTCAGCTGAAGTGCTACTGCACAAAGTGGTAGCATTAGTGTGGACGGCAGTACTAGATCTTGGTAGCATCTGTTGTTCTTACATCTAAAGAAATAAAATACTGCAGTTATAGGTCTATAATTTTGTTGATTTGATTTAACCATACTGTGACGTAGGGATTGAAAAAATAAATAAATTAAATAAAATAAATAAAAATAAAAATAAAAAATAATGCTCACTAATTGCTAATTGGATTTTGTCCAACCCAAAGACTGTATATAAAAGTGGACTTAGGGATACAATACTGTTCAACTCAAAATGAAGCTAATCGAGGCTAGCAGTTATAGCGTCTAATCTGCAACCAAGTTCCATTTTTAAAATTCTGAGACACGTTTAACAGCAACCAAAGAGCCAATCAGGAGTGAACAATGAGACACAATAGTTGTCAATCAAACCTGTTGCTAACGCTAGCTGGAGTCAACCTCAGCAGAAGGCATGTGATTGGTCTGTTATTAATGTTGATGTTCTTTTGTGGACAAAATATATACATAAAAACACTAGAATCACGTAAAGTGAATGATGACGAGTCTGACAGCAGCAGTTACAGAGAGAGGGATGACTGTTTTTTAATAGAAAATGAATTGGAGCCAATGGAGCTGAATTGTGCCCATGCTCACTTCCTGTTTAGAAGGTGGCATATAGTCTATGGTCTAGACACATGAGTGTAAAGTAAGTAAATAATGTGACAACAATTTATATTACATTTGACCCTGAGCTCAGCACAATATAAAATACATTGTGTACAATAAGAATGTAAATGTATTTTCTGCTCTATTTATGTATAATTTGGAGATGAATGGCAGCTGGTCTGAATGTGTCACTCTAAGGCAGCATTTGTCAGACTGGTGTTAATGTGTTCCACTGTGCTCCTGTTTTCTCACCTGGAGTTTCACACAAAATGTTGGTTATAATCGTAGTTAAATCAAAGCTGAATGTCCTGTTTTCTCACCTGGAGGTTGAGGGGCGAAGGTGAAGATCTGTGTATCTGAGTGTTTCTGTTTAACTTCACATTTCAGAGTCTGATAAAACAGAGATGGAGGAGACAGATCCTTAAAGGAGACCGAGCGCACACACCCAAAGCCAGAGATCTGCAGCTCTTTATGATCTTTGGTCACTTCTTCCTAGTTGTTGAACCATTTAATATAATGTGAGCAGACTCCACTTGAGGCCACAGAGCAGGAGAATGTCACTGTGCCTCCTGCCTCTCACTCAGACACTGTGCAGATGGAAACAAATGTGTTTTTAATGGCACCAAAAACGGGTGTCAAAAAAACAAAAAAAAGAATCAGAACCATCTGAACAAGCATCGGTACTGAAATAATCACATTGGACCTTTCCTGGAGAGTTTTAGAAGTGTCACGATCCATGTGACCCTTTTGTGACCCCAGCCCTTGGGACAACAGATGGAAATTAGCCTTTGGCTATAATCTGGCGTGTTTACGCTCATGTTAAATCATGTCTGTTCATTAACGCGCAATGTCCCAACAAAATAAATAAATAAATAAATAAATAAATGTCAGAACAAGTATAAGAGCACATGGAACATTAAAGAAACTACTGCTATTTTTAGTTGAAAATGAAATGTCATTGTCTAAAAAAAGTGTATTTTTCAAATGATTATTATTGTGCTATCGAAGTCAAGTATCAAACCCATTCCTTAGTATCAAACTTGAGTTTGAAATGACAACAACACTATTAAAACAGTTTAAAAATACTCACAGGATGCTACAAATAAATAAGTATGGGTCTCTTTCCTGTTCCTCTGTTTACAGCTTTACCGTCCCACCTGCTCCGGTGTGACCCTGGGCAGGAGCAGTTCTGCAGGAGCGTCTCTGAGCTGACTCCTTCTAGCCTCTCTCCTCGTCTGAACAGGGTTTTGGTTCTTCCCTGTTTGCTGTATCTCCAGTCTGTGGACACACTGGGTTTGAGGAGGCTCTTTTCCACAGGATAAAATGGCGTCGTCTCCTTCTCTCACTGTCTGAGATGCAGATGTCCCCTGCATTTGAGACTGAAATGAAACAGTGGGTTTAGTGAACGTGTGAACAATCATAAATCAGTCAGAACCCTCACATCAGATGGAGCTGTTTATGAGGCATTTTAATAAGACGATAACTGCATCGAAACTGTCAGTGTCCTAACAGAGTGTATGACGGCTGTTTATAGCTTTGTCATGTATGATTAGTTTGGTGGGACAGTACCTGAGGTCAATATTTATCATAGTTTTACATCAGTTTTGTGACAGTTTGTGGAGAAAATTGAGAAGAAAAGTACAAAAATACAGGAAGAACCTCTGAGTTGTAAAACAGAATCCCTCTATGTCATCAACACAGAAAACACCATCTAAAATACAGAGTCAATTTAGGCTCAAGGAAGGCATTTTCCTGACACTTTAAACAAATGATTTAATTTAATAATGTGTTTGTATTAGTCTAATCATAACTAGAGTGTAATTTAGACCAGTTTTGGCCCTTTAGGGAACACTTATGGAATTACTTCCTAGTCACATCTGCTGCCTGTGTCTAACCAGGAAGTAACATTATAAACTGGGCAATAGTTTTATTAAAATGTTAAATAAGAATGTTAACTATGTTTTAGTAAAATGGGTATCCTAACCTGTCATATGCACTAAATAAAGTCTTTATTTATTTATTTGTATTAGTCTAATCATAACTAGGGAACAGTTATGGGAATACTTCTACATATGTGACATCTACTGCACATCCAACCCGGGAGTAAAATTATAAAGAAACTAGGCCTGTCAGCATCATTACTACATGGACTTAAATGATAAACTTGTATAAACTAAGCCTGTCACCATCATTACTACATGGACTTATCCTTCAATATGTAAAAGCTGGAACGATATATTTTCGGCTCAATATTTATCATGAGAGTTTTTTTGATAAGATTGAAGCAGTTGTTGTGGAAAAATTACAATTGTAGATGAAAAGTAATCCATTTGTGAAGCCTGGTGAGTTTTGAAATACAAAAAAGGTTTATTCTTTGTTACAGCAGATACAGACAGGACAGGGCCCAGGCCTGCCCTGGCCACAGACTGGTAGCCTCCCGGCATCCCAAGTCCCTCTCCTAGAGCATCTCTCCCCCTAGTCCTTCGTTTTCCCTTAGTCCTCCTTCGTTTCCCCTGAGCATCTGAGCTCTCAGTATTTATACCAGAATGACAAAGCTACATACATTTCAAAGCAGAGTGACTTTTGTTTCACACCCATGAGATAATGAACTTTTACACCTGAGGACAGCTAAGACAACAAAGGCTTTCCTGTGGGATGGAGACAGAGCCTTCACACATGTTAATGTCTGGTTTGGGTCTGACAGACTGACACAGATCAAATGCATTTAAAGACATATGATAAGAATAATTTCTTCATAACATGAATATACTTAAATTTCCATCACACAGTTTAAGGTCAAACAAGTAGCTTCTACAACACAGAAATGATAGATCCAAACAAATAAGCGTTTCACTATTAGTGTTTCATTCTTCTTTATCGAAGTTCATGTTTTTTTTAACAGTATTGTACATTAGTAGAGATGCACCAATCCAGCTTTTTCAGCTCCCATAGCAGTTTCGATGCTATAGCTTAAAGTATGTACTGACACTTGATATGAACCGATACCAGAGCAGAGACTGAAAACAGCATTTATTTTCTTTATACAAAAATAAAATAAGACAGAATTGATCCGAATGTGTTGTGTAGCTGTTATTTATCCTTCGGGTAATAACTCTGAATAAATAAAAGTTCAAACATTGAGACTTTCTGGGTCAACTACCACCAGCAAACAATCTAATTACATGGATGTATACATCCAACCAGGATATTGGCTGCACAGATATTTGGAAGCGATATCCAATCCAGCAAATTTTTCAGTATCTGCATCCCTAACAGGACAGTCCTAGTGTAAACTAAATGAGTAGTCTAAAGCTGTCACACATACACAGAGACCTGGACACTCACCTGACAGCTGCAAGAGGAGCAGGAACACCAGATGAATCCTGGATCTGACCATCGTGCTCCTCTCTCTCCTCTCTCTCTCTCCTCTCTCCCCTCTCTCCTCTCACTCCGCTCTCTCTCCTCTCTCTGCTCTCTCCTCTCCCTGCTCTCTCCCCTCTCTCTGCTCTCTCCTCTCCCTGCTCTCTCTGCGCTCTCCTCTCTTTGCTCCCTCTCTCTGCTTTCTCTCTGCTCTCTCTGTTCACCAACTCAAACCGATTTGTCTCTTAAAAGAAGCATCCACTTCCTTCAAATCACTTCCTCAAAATTTCCTCTGTCTCTGTAAATAACATAATATCTGCTCATACATAAAAAGGTCATCTTGTTAATATCGATGACGATATAGAAAAAATTAACTTACTGTGAAGTGGAGTGCAGCTCAGCAGTTGTTCTTGATAAGTGTTGCAGATTTTTATCAGTCCAGAGGCAATTTTGAGTCTCGTCAAACGCTCTAAATCTAGAAACCCATGTGTAATTATGTTTTTTTGTTATACAATTTTTTATTATTTTTAGGTTAGGACAGAACTGTCAACAGAAAAAAAAAACAAATACTCCAATCCAAATACAGACACAAGTACAGGGTCATGTTTCATCATGTCCTTTTTGCTCCCCTTTTATTTTTGCAAATTATTTTATTTTGAAATCACTTGTTTCTTTTGCAGATTTACTTCCTGTCCTCTTTTGTTCCCGCTTTAGATTATGACTCTGCCCTAATGTGCTGCACTTGTGTGTCATTAGCTCCCCTTTTTAGTGTGTGTGTCCCCTGCCTCATTTGCTTTGTCTCTATATGGATGTCCTGTATTTCTTGGCCTTATTAAATCTACGTTAAACCTCTTCCGACTCTGGGTCTGTTTTGGAGCAATTCATTGTACAAGCCTGATATGTAGAGGTTCTGCAGGTGACATCTCAACATTCCATAGTTTTAGAATATGAACATTATATGAGGCTTAATGGTGAGTAATTTTCACCTGTAAAAGCTCAAAACACCATCCATCCATTTTCTTCCGCTTATCCAAGGCCGGGTCGCGGGGCAGCAGCTTGAGCAGGGACTCCCAGACTTCCCTCACCCCAGACATGTCCTCCAGCTCCTCCGGTGGGACCCCAAGGTGTTCCCAGGCCAGCCGAGAGACATAGTCCACCCAGCATGTCCTGGGTCTTCCCCGGGGCCTCCTCCCGGTGGGCCAAAGCTGGAACACCTCCCTAGGGAGGCGTCCAGGAGGCATCCTGAACAGATGCCTGAGCCACCTCAGCTGGCTCCTCTCGACATGGAGGAGCAGTGGCTCTACTCCAAGCTCCTCCCATGTGACCGAGCTCCTCACCCTATCGCTAAGGGAGCGCCCAGCCACCCTGAGGAAACCCATTTCGGCCGCTTGTATCCGCGATCTTGTCCTTTCGGTCATAATCCAAAGCTCATGACCATAGTTGAGGGTCGGAACATAGATTGACCAGTAAATTGAGAGCTTTGCCTTTCGACTTAGCTCCTTCTTTATCACAACAGACCAATAAAGCGACCTCATCACTGCAGGCGCTGTACCGATCTGCCTGTCAATCTCACGCTCCATCCTTCCCTCACTCATGATCAAGACCCCGAGATACTTGAACTCCTCCACTCCTCCACCACAAGGACTCACCACCCACCCAAAGAGGGCAGGCCACCTTTTTCCGGTCTAGAACCATGGCCTCGGATTTGGAGGAGCTGATTCTCATCCTAGCCGCTTCACACTTGGCTGCAAACCACCCCAGTGCCTGCTGCAGGCCCTGGCTCAATGAAGCCATCAGGACAACATCATCTGCAAACAGCAGAGATGAGATCCTTTGGTTCCCGAACCGGACCCCCTCCAGCCCCTGGCTGTGCCTACAAATTCTGTCCATAAATACAATGAACAGAACCGGTGACAAAGGGCAGCCCTGGTGGAGTCCAACAAGGAACAGGTCTGACTTACTGCCGGCAATGCAACACAGCTCCTGCTCCGGTTATACAGGGACTGGACAGCCCTTAGCAAAGGGCCCCGGACCCCATACTCCCGGAGCACCCCCCAAAGAACACCACAAGGGACACAGTCGAATGCCTTCTCCAGATCCACAAAACACATGTGGACTGGTTGGGCAAACTCCCATGAACCCTCAGAGACCAGATGGAGAGTATAGAGCTGGACCAGTGTTCCATGACTGGGACGAAAACTGCACTGCATCCTCCATGTCCTCCCCGAACTCGTGCCAACTCTGAGTTTTTGCCTCGGCGACCGCGCGAGCCGCAGCACGCATGGCCTGACGGTACTCGTCGGCTGCCTCAGGAGT